>PVJL010000072.1:51144-336843 GCA_004026885.1 Lyroderma lyra | reverse complement strand
TCATCATTGGACCATGCAAGACTCTATCTGTCTGTCTGTCTATCTATCTAGTCTATCTCTATCTATCATCTATCCATATCCATCCATCCATCTATTTACCTATTAAAGGACATATCTCCCAATGAAGAAGTAAATCTTTATCAATTACTTAGTAATTATTTGTGCCCTCTTATTCTACCCTATTCTTTTGTTTCCCCTGTATAGGTAACCAGCATCTTGAATTTTGTATTAAAATTTTTTGGCTTTTAAAAAAACATTATCTTTATATACATATAAGCTATAATAGTTATCAATTGTAATGCAGCAAATTACTGCAAATATCTGTATCTTAAAACAAAATATTATTTATTATCTTATAGTTACTATGGGCCCAGAATTCAGAGAGGGCACAGCAGGGGTGACTTGTCTCTGCTCTATGATGTCTGTAGTCTCAGCTGCAAGACTCAAAACCTGAGAGGCTGGGCTCATCTGAAGGCTTAGCAAGGGCTGGAGGATCCACTTCCAAGATAGCTCCCTGACATGGCTGGCAGGGCCTACGGGCAAGTTGGCTCCTCTCCATGTGGCTGTATGCACGTGGGCTTTCCACAGGGCTGTTGAGTGTTCCTACAGCATGGCAGATGCCGTAGGGGGGACATCAGCCATTTTTTCTAGTCTAGATGCTATCTCAAGGAATTATTTTATGAAAATGATCACATTTCTCCATTTTCTTGTTCAAAGTAAAAAAAGGTCTTGAATTTTGGGGAAAATAATCTAAAGTATTCAAGTAGAATAATAGGCTCTGGATTACCAGATGCAACCTAGAAAAGGGCATATGAGCCAATGAAGACATTGGCTGCAAAAAGCCAACCAATTCTGGTCATTTTTAAAGGGTATTGGAAACTGAACTGCATTGTTTTATGATTGTGGAGGAGAAAGAAAAGTGCTCCCTGGCAGAGTTTGTGCTGTGTTTAGGCCTAGGCACTGTGTCACAAGAAAGAAAAGATGACTTCAGAAAAGAAGGCTGAGGGAAGAGAAATAGAATTGAAGCATAAGCATGGGAGGGTGAGGAGATGGAAGGGGTAGGGAGAGGCAGGGGCTGGATGAAAAGGGAGTGAAAAGGTCATTATTTTTCAGCTTAGAAAGAAAGGCTGAGAGAATGAAATCATGAAGAGTTCACAAGTCCAGAATCTGTAAACAAGTATTTGTTGAAAGGTAAACTTGTTATAAGGAAGTCGCATTTCGTAGAGTGGGTGATGTACTTTGTTTCTCGCTGCTCAAGAATTGAGGCAAGCTCTGGAAATACAAATTTACAACAGTTATGTGTCCGCAGTTGGTAGAGGTCGCTGTGGAGAGAAAAGGGAGATTTTTATTTTTTTAAGCTCTGATCTGACGTTTTAAGTTCACATCAAAGAGGACAAACAACTGTGTACTTCTATAAGATGCTTCTTGGGGTCTCTGTCACCGCTAGTATCCTGACTCAGAAGAGCCAGTCTTGTGTGTGGGTAGAAGAATTTGCACTTGTCTTGAGCATCTTCTGATCTCCCAGGATTGACTATGTAGAATCCACAGACACTGCCAGCACTTTGGGTTAGGGATAGGGCTAGTGCAGTGATAGCAGCTGGCAGTTCACACCTTCCTGCTAAAAACTAGAATGAGGAAAGCCAGCCCCCAGAGGTTAGCAGAGGTCACAGGGAGTACTGTGGGTTCACAATTACTGCTGATATCCAGTGCCACTAGCCCCCAAGTTTGAACTCCGCGTGGATAGTATAAACATCGAGACATAGAGTAGAAAACAAAAAGCCAACACATCCTGTTAAATAAGCCATTCTTGGACACCAGTCATTTCCATAAAGGACCAATATAGCAATTGATAAGAATGAGATTCTTTTATGTATTTAACATGCAGCTTTCAGAAAAATTCAAGGACTATTTTGTCTTGAATTTTTAACTTCCTTCTCTAAAAATAATACATAACTTCATTTAACCATCTGACTCAAGGATCCGTGTGCATTTCCAGAAAACACATTTTCCTAAATTGTTTTATAGATGATAGAAGCATCTAAACTTCAATGCCACACCGTATGAATACATATGAGTTGGTGTTTAAATGGAGTCTTTACCCCCAAGAGGGCAGGTACTGTGTCTGTCTGGTTCATCATCATGCTCTTATACCTCGCTTAGTGACTAGCTATAATAGATGCACAAAACAATTAGATTAATAAACTAATAATGCAAGACTGGCATGGGAGTTTTCTTTCTATTTATAGTTACATGTATTAAGTAGAACTATTGGGCTTAATTTGTCAACACCTATCTAATGGTTGACTCTGAGATATACTGGAGCATGGTTTGGCTTGTTCCTTAAAGAAAAAACAACAACAAAAAAAAAACCCCAAACCAACACCACCACCCCCCTCCAAGCAAATAAAGGTCCCAGTAGGTAATTTTGGTGGAAATGAGCATCTGGGGAGATGGAACTGAATTCTTAATAGGAGGCTCTAAGAACGTTCATGGTTGAATTCTTCTGGGGTGAAAGAGTATCACCCTCCAGATCTTAAGAGTTCTTAAAAGGGAGGTGTAGTATTTCAGAAACAACCCTTTCAAGCCTTAATGCCTTTCATCAAAGGCTTTTAAAGCTCTTTGCCTTTAACAGGGTCCATGTCTACCTCCTGCACAGCTTACATACATGCCTCTCTTTGAGGTCAGTAGAGGCAAATTATGCTGGGAAAACAAGCCAGTGTATGCAGTGAAGGCTGCAACCCAGCCCGATTTCAGTCTTCTTGAGAGTGTGCACCTGAGACTTCAAAGAAGACAGTGTAGGCCAAAATGAAATCAAGCGTGAGGTCCAAAGAAAACTAGCTGCCAGATGAAGGGATCTTAGGCTCACAATTAGAGCCCTCGCAAAATGGAATAGTTTTGCCATGGGAGGTAGCGAGGTCTGCGTCATTGGAGATATTCAAGCTGAGGGTGACTGACCACTTGGTGGCAATGCTGTAGTGGTGGGGCGAGCAGAACCTACACTCTAGATGGAGGGAGTATCCCTCTTCATGTCTGTGAATCCGTGAAATCAAGTCTGCCTCTCCTTCCTGGAATGGGTCATCATCAACCTTGATTTTCTTGGACCCTCACCCACCCACATTTTCCTCCCTGTTAGTCAAGTTTAGTGAGAATGAGGCAAATGACTTCACCTGCAACAATAGTGCAGCTGGAATCAGAAATGAATTGAACAAAATGAATTGAAAAAATACCTTCCAAGATAGGCTTGGGAATTACAGCACGTTCTTCTCTGGTGTTCCAAACGAGAACCCTGAGCCCGGAAGGAATCTGAATCACCAGTGATGCAGTTGGGTTTCCCATTCTCTGCTTGTCAAGGCAGGACTTGGCACTGGCAGATTTTTATCATTGTTAATCCAGTCATTAATTGTCAGAGTGGAGTTTTCCTTGGGATCTGTGTCTGAATGTGTCTGCTTCAGGGAAATAATTGTGATTGCTTAGTTAAGCGAGTGGCTCTTAAGCCTCCTGTGCAGCAAAATAGCCTCTGGGCTCTTGTAAAGACAGACTGCTGGGCCCCACCCTCAGATTTTCTGATTAAGTTGGTCTGAGATGTGGCCAGAGAATTTGCTTTTTTAGCAACTTTCCAGATGTATTAGTTTTCTAATGCTGCTGTAACAAATTACCACAAATTTAGTGGCTTAAAACAAAACAAATTTATTATCTTATAAGTCTGGAGGACAGAAGTCCAAAATTGGTCACGCTGGGCTAAAGTCAAGGTGTTGACAGGGTTGTATGGAGGCTCTAGAGAACACACCATTTCCTTGCAATTCCTGCTTCTGGGGCTGCCTGTATTCCTAGGCCCACGCCTCTCTTCCATCTTTACAACCAGCAATGACTGGTGAGTCTTTCTTATGATACCACTTCTGTGGTTCTTAACTCTTCTGCTTAAGGGTCCTGGTGAGTGCATTGGGCTCAACTGAATAATCTCCTTATTTTAAAGTAAACTAATTAGCATCTTAATTTCATGTGTAAACATGATTTCTCCTTGCCATGTAATATGGTACATTCACAGTTCCCATGGACTAGGACATGGACATCTTTGGGGCCCACTATTTCTGCCTGACACCGTATTGGATTATGCTGATGCTGCTGGCCTGGGGACCAAACTTTGAGAACCTCTGGTTTAGTGACTCAAGGGAGTGATTAGAGGCTGCACAGTTATGGGGAGGATTACTTGTCAATAAAATTGGGCAGTGGTTTATGATTTTATCAAAATTTTATGCAAAATAACACTTTGTAAAAGAATGTCCTATGAACATCCAAACAGAAGGACCAAACCAGCCTGTTCCCCCTGACTCCAACCGTCTGCCTGGCCGCCATTGGTCTAATTCGCCCCTTGCACCTGAACGTGTTGTCTTTGTTGCTGTCATGACCATTATTACCTGCTAAGTTGTTCCTCTTCTCTTTACTTATTACTCTGTTCCTTTTTTGAGACGCAGTTTGGAGCCTCCCTCTGCCATGATGCCTTCCCTAATTGCTCTAGTTAATGTTACCTTGCCAGTTTACCACATGTCTTCACAGATGAACTCATTTGTTCCCCACGAGTGCTGTGAAGTGGGTTGTATCTCTAATTCACAGATGGGAAGAGCAAGGCAACGGCAAGTTTTAGTGAACTGCTCAAGTTCACCCAGCACTCAGATGTCTGGGGACTCAATCTCTGCAATGGACTTAATGTTCATATACCTCAAAATTCATTTGTTGGAAACCAATACCCAATATGATAGTATTTGGAGGTGGGTCCTTTGAGAGGTGACTAGGTCATGAGGATGGTGCCCTCATGAATGAGATTAGTGCCTTTAGAGAAGAAATTCTAGAAAGTTCTCTGACTCCTTTGGCCATGAACCAGAAGTGAGTCCTCATCAGACTTGGAATCTGCCAATGCCTTGATTTTGAATTTCCAGCCTTCAGAACTGTAAGAAATAAATGTTTGTCATTTGAGCTACCCTATATGGTATTTCTGTTGCAACAGCCCTCATGAACTGAGATAGTCCCTCAAACTGTGACATAAATCTGAGCACGTCTGACACTGTGAAGGACAGGCATTTTTAGCAGAACTCACAGCTCATGAATTCCAGGTTGACTGGCCAACTCTTTGCCTCTCTCAGGTGTGCAGGATATCCTCTGGAGGCTGAGACTTCTTTTTAAGCTCCTTTCTTGTCAGTCTGTCAAAGGAATATTCTCTCTTGTTATGCTGCTCTTTACTAGGTAGCATTAAAAAAAAAAAAAAACTCTTGTGAAGTTAACTTGTCAAATATAAATGCTGTCATTATAATGATTATGTGCAATTGAAATGAGCCATTGTCGTTCATAGCTCCATTCCTGAATTTCAAAGAAAGAGACGGTTGGAGACACGAGAATCACAGATTTGGAGAAAGGTTTGTTAAAATCAAACATTAACAGCAATCTGTAGACTTTGTGTACCACAACATAGGAGGTCATCAATTTTTCTTTCACTTAAAAAATATCTTGATCATCAGGACCATTGATTCTGATCTGGGTGAAAGATTATATAATTAGACTACCTCCATGGGATAAGAGAGGGCTGAGGAAGACCAAAGAGGATAAAAAATTATAACCTATGGTAGTAATTTTGTAAATCAAATGGATGAGTGGATGATGGTTGAGCGCCAGTCTTTTTTTTTTTCTCTAGCAAATATATATTTTACTGTTGAGTGGGTGAGTTGGTGAGTAGGAGAGAAAAAATGGTGGAAAGACATGGGACTAAGACATAGATTCTAAAGCCTTCTAGCTTTTCTTACCTCTGGTCTTCCCTAGAAAACTGCCTGATCCCTTTGCATTCATTTTCTTGAGGATGTGGATGAGTAGACAGTGACTGATGTTTACCTGCTGGATAGGAAAGCTTGTTGGGTCAGTTCTCCTGAGTGGTTATGAGACAGTGCCCAGCCCAGCAGGTGTGCCCGAAGTGCATCTGTCATCAGAAAGGGAATTCCTCCTTGTTACAGATAAAAGGTGATTCTTGTCAGGTGAGTGAACACCCGTGAGCCTTAGATCCTTGCCAAGCTTGTGCAGGTTTGGCTGTTGGAAATATTCTGGGATGTAAGGGAACATTCCATTGTAAACCCAGGGAGTAAAATTTGCTGTAATACAATTCATACCATGATGAAAGATGAATTGCTTCATATTCTGAGGTTATGCCTTGAACATCCCGAAGAAATGTTCAATTAATTAATTAAAATATTAAAAGTCAACAGAAGTACTCCACCAGGTCCTGAAGCACTGTCAGAACATGAAATTAATATGGTAAATTTTCTCCTGAGTAACAGCAAGTGAGTATCCACAAACAGACTTCTTAACTTTTTACTGGTTACCAAATCAAGGTATTTCTAAAATAAGAGACTCGATTTCGAGATCAATGGATAATAGTGACTTTAGGAGCTGGTGTCGTCATTTTGCTACAGTGATAGTGAAGAATGAAGAAAATGATAGTAATGAACATTTGTGGAATGTTATTTACATGTATTACTACATTGAATCCTCAACCAACTCAGTGAGGTAGGTGTTATAATATCCTCATTTTGCTGATGAGGAAATTGAAATTTAGAAAGCTTAACAGCAGTGAAGGTGACACAGCTAGTGAGTATTGGAATTGAGATTCAAACCAATCATTTTGACTCCAGAGCTGTGTTTTGTTTATCATCTCCTCATGCTGCCAGGAATAAATTAATTCTCTCTCTCTCTAAAGACTTCATTCTTTTCCATTTCTGTTTATTTTCTTTATATTATTTAATTGTCCTAACATTGAATAAGTACTTGCTATGTGCTAGGCATAATGTTAAGAGGCAAGGATTTAAAGATGAGCAAGACTCAGATCCTGCCCGCAAGGAAATTATGGGTATCTTTGCTCTTTACTGCTGCTTTCTTCTCCTCACATTCCTTCTTTTCCTTCATCCTCCTCCTCTTCCTCTTCATCTCATGGGTAGGCATGACAGATAATGGGCTGTTCTACCGAGACTTCTTAAACACTTACCCTCTGAAAGAATGTTAACTGCTGAAGGGAGAAAAGCTGGAAGGAAACTATGTAGCCCCTTGTCAGGCAAATTTTGACAGGAGATAGGCAGACCTTGAAGGAAATGGTGCTAAAAATACCACCAAGATGTGAAGGACAGACTGACAGCCAGAGTCTTCAGAATGAAACAGTGCATAGCTGGAGAAGGTGAAAATAACATTTGGTCCATCATCACACCCCAAGTGATAGTGATCTGATTCCATGTGTCTACAGGGTGTGTGCACACAGAAAATGAGATGGTTGGGCAGAGTTCTTTGGATTAATCTGCCAGGAAGATTAAGGTGGCAGGGAGGGGAGGAAAGAAAATGATTGATTGCAATTTCTAAATAGATTTTGTTTTGGTAGACTTTACATGCCATTTCAAACTCTGGGCCTGCTTATGAAAATCAAGGGAAGATTTCTTGTTTGAACTATTTTTAGACATTCACTTTGCTTTTACTATGAGCTGAATGACATGGATTATGTAAAAAGCATACTGCCCAAGGATCTGGGAAACTCCTATGGGCTCCAGGGGCAGAACACAGCCTGCTTTTCCTGATGTTTTATTCCATTTATTTCAAATAACCAGAATTTAATGAGAATTGAGTCCATGACTGTATTCCCTAAAGGTACTGCTAGATCAAGTGAAATCATGCATGTAAAAGCAGCTTTTAAAGGATTAAAAATGGTCAAGAAATCACTTTAAGATCCTGACTCCCAAAGTCTTACCCTTTTGGTTTGAACATTTTCTTGAAATGGTCTGATCTGAGCTTGTATGTGTAATTAGAATCTTTACAAATGTCTCTTAAATGAGTATTAAAATGGGATTTCCGAATTTGCAGGTATCCGCATTTTCTTTTTCTTTTATTGGATTTCCAAAAATGACTGTGCTCCTGGATGCTCCTTCCAAAGAGAGGCCTTGTGGGAATGTGGAGGTTTCTCAGCAAGCCTTGCTCCTCTTGAGAGGCTGCAGCTCTCAGAAGCTGTATTAACATTCTCCAGAGATCGCAATCAGTAGGAGCATATATATATATATATATATGTATCATATTGGTGTGTGTGTGTGTGTGTGTGTGTGTGTGTGTGTAGAGACAGAGAGAGAGAGAGAGAGAGAGAGAGAAATGTATAAATGTATTAAGGAATTGATTCATAAGATTATGATGACTAGGAAGTCTGAAATCTGTAGCAGACTGAAAACTCAGGCAGGGTTTTTATACTGCAGTCTGGAGACAGAATTCCTTCTTTGGGAAACCTTAGTTTCACTCTAAAGCCCTTCAACTGAATGGATGAGGCCCACCAACACTATACAGGGCAATCTGCTTTACTTAAAGTCTACTGATTATAAATGTTAATGGTATCTTAGAAATATCTCCACAGTAACATCTAGCTGGTATCTGACCAAACAATTTAGTACATTAGCTTAGCCAAATTGACACATAAAATTAGCCATCACAGATGTCCAGTGTCCAGGGGTTCCTAGGGATCATGACCAGAGCAGAAAGGTTTGTGTTAGAACTAAAGTCAAACCCACTGTATGTTGTGGTGGATCAACCTAGTCAATCCACAGGGTGCTGCCTGAAAGTGGAAGAGATGAGGCATCTGAGGCAACAGCATGGACTCATATACCTTAAATCACAGAATGTTGGAGGTGAAGGTCTCCAAAGCCAGAACCTTTTGCCATCTTTGTCTAAAATAGGAAAAGGTCCCCCTCCTCTGCGTTGGTACAGCCCTTAGCCAAGGCACATGACCTGGTGAGCACTGGATGTCACTCCTCACTAGACATTTCATCCAAGTCTCCTTGTGAGTGAACAACCCTGCCACCCTATGCACTGACTTCACTCAGGGAGAACCAAGTGCCATTTTGTAGGTGAAGACACTGACCCTGGATATTGATGAACTTACCAAAGTGTCTACCGCAGGTAATCTTGAATTTAGGATTGTAACCTTTAAAAGAATCTGACCCTTATTTTGGAGATGAGGGAGAGGTGTGGACAAAAAAGAACCTTCCCCTCCCAAAGTTCCCTCCTCTTACCTGTCAGCTCACCAACTTCAGAATTACTTAATTTGATTATAAAATAAAAATGCCCTTTGAGAGCATTGCCTCATTCACATGTTAGCATGAATAACTAAACTCAGGCAATGGTAATCATTCTTTACATCTAAAAACACCTAATGGTTTTCAAATACACATAGTGTTTTATTTCTAAGCCAAGTCTTCATGGCTATTGAAGACTTCCTTGAGGAAATTCATAGTTAATGACTTCAAGAAGCATTAAAACATTTTTTCTAAACATACTTTTTATTGAACTATAACAAACAACACAAATGTGTGCAAATCATAAGTGTAGAGTTCAAAGAAGTTTTAAAACTGAATATACCTAAGCAATACTTACCCAGATCAAGAAATAGAGTATAAGGATTGCTCCAGAAATTTCATTCTCTAAAACCATCAATGATAAAGTCTTCCTAAAGAGCCAGTGTTCAAAGAGATCATAATTCCAAAATAAGCTCTTGGGGTGAGGATGAAGAATTATAGTAAAATCTGTGCATCAGACCAGTGTTAAGTTAATCTGTGCTCAGCAAGTTCAGAATGAATGAGTGAATAATGGAATATATACTAGAAGATTATTCACCCACAAAAAAAGTGGAAATCTTGATATTTATGACAATATAGATGGACCTTGAAGGCTATATGCTCAGTGAAATAAGTCAGACAGAGAAAGACAAACACTGTATGATTTCACTTATATGTGGGATCTAAAAAAAAAAAAAAAAAGAAAAGAAAAACAAAAAAGAATGAACTCATAAAAATAAAAAAAAAGATCAGAGTTGTGGTTATCAGAGGAAGGGGATAGGGGTCAGGGGAGTGGTGAAAAGGTACAAACTTCTGTTACAAAATAAATAAATACTAGGGATGTAACATACACCATGATGACTAGAGTTAACACTGCTGTATGATATATATGAAAATTGTTAAGGTAAATCCTGAATTCTCATCACAAGAAAATATATTTTTTAATCTTTTTTTTTGCTTCCTCTTTTTATTGTACCCATATGGTGGCTGCTCACTAAGCTTCTTGTGGTAATCATTTACAATATATGTCAGTCAAAGCATTATGCTGTACACATTAAACATATACAGTGAAGTATGTCACTTATATCTCAGTAAAACTGGAAAAAAAGAAAAAAGAATAAATGAGAAAGGTACTAAATAATTCCCGGTGTTTATTGCTTTTAAGCCTTTTCTAAATCTTAATCACCTTGACCCAGTGATTTTGTTTCTTGAAATCTATTAGAGATGCAGAGAGATTTCTGTAGAAATTGAGAAATTGGGTTCAACCTAAGAATCCAGCAATGAGAGCTTAATTAAATCAATTTCTTTAGACTGGTAAATGCAAGAATATTATGCAAGATTAAATAAATAGGAATCTTTGATTAAATGCTCACAACATAGTGAGAAGTGAAAAAAGCAAGGTATAAGAATTGCATGCATATTAGACAATAAGGACTCGAGTGTTAAAAATGTCTGAAAAATTGGAAGGAAATATTTGAAAATGTAAACACTGGTGATTGGTGAAATTATAGGCAATTTCAATTTTATTTTCATACTTTTTGTTTTATTTTTTTATAATTTTAAAATTTCTAAAGTTATGTTACTTTAGTAATAAAATGTTTAGGACTTTTTTATAAAATCATTTACCTTTGATGTTTGTCCACTATTAAATAACTTTATTTTTGTCAAAAATAAATGAGATGAGAAAAAGTATGCTTGTTTTCTCATCAGGAAAAGACACAGGAATAATTCCTTATTCTAGGTTCTACAGCCTTGACCAACTCTTGCAGCTTCACTGGAATATGACACAAACCTTTTGAAAACTGAGACTGTAAATGACATGAAGCCAAATCAATGGCAGGCATTCTTATTTTTACCATCCTGAAAAGCCTTTGGAACCTTTAAGAAAATACATACTTACCTACAGCATTGGTTTCAAAGTATGTGGGCTTTTGTGTTCTGAATCTTCCAAAAATTGATCATCTGTACAGATAGTGCTGGATGATTCTCACTCAGAACATACCATTCCCTGTTTCTGTTAAATAAGAGAAAGGGTTTAATTGTTTATTTTCCCTTTGCCACACCAGTGCATGCTCAGGAATATTCATTGTTCAAGTAGGGGTGGGGGGTAGAGGTGCACGTAATGAACTTGGAGTGAGTTTTGCAAATTCCTAACCTTGAGAGAGTGAGCAAACATTTTTGCTTTGGTTTGCCTCTAGGAAACAGAGCCCAGAGGAATGACGGATTTTAAGAGCTGAACTGAACGACAACCGTGTGAATAAGTGTTAAAAGCAGAGGAAAGGGGAAGACAGGTTTGCCATTTCCCATGCTGCTTTGGAAGGTCGTGGTCAGGTAGGAGGGGAGAGGCCTCAGGGTGAATAATGCTCGGGTCACGGTGGAGTGCTGTGGAAGGTGAATGATTTTTTTTTCCTTACAATCGTAGAATGCTAGGGCATAAAAGAATCCTCAGTAATCGTCCTACCCAACAAACGCATTTTAAGATGCAGAAACTGAGTACAAGACAAGTTAGGGACTCAGCCAAGGGAGGGATCCAGTTGGCAGCTGAGGCAGGATCAGACCAGGATTCCATTTCCTGCTCTAACATTCTTTTTCCTTTCCACCATCTTAGGCCAGGTAACTATCCAAACAGAGTGACTCTCCAAGAGTAGCAGTGGGAAAGCAGCTTCTTCTCCCAAATAAGACATTTTATTAGGTGGCACAGCCTTGCTGCTTGCTATTTTCAGAAGCCAGTGTCACCTGCTTACTCCTTGTGGTACCCTAGGCCAGCCCAGTGGCTTTGTAAACACCCAACGATGAGAAGAGACTTGCTGCTGAGAGATACAAGGTTTGAGAGATGTTTTATTGTTTGGGTTTGGCCAGAGGCCGACCCTGAAACCAGGATTTGAGGGCAAGCAGTTTATTTGTGAGGCAATCCCAGGAAACACCAGTAGGGGAGGGAGAAGTGGGACAGGGAAAGGAAGGAAACCAGTAAATGGTATTATCAAACCACTTGCCACTGTGGGTAGCTGAAGCCCAGTTCTGTTGGGGACTCTGGGGCCTGTACATACATACACCTTAGGACTGGCTTTCTTTGCCTCAGCATGTTGACATTTTGGCTGGATCACTTTTTGTTGCAAGGAGGCTATCCTGAGTATTGTCACATGTTCAGCAGCAGCCCTGGCCTCTGCCCACTGAATGCAAGTAGAATCTCCCCCCTTAACTCCAACCCCAAGTTGTGACAACTCCAAAGGACCCCCAACTCCCCTGCCAGGGGACTTTTCCAAATGTCCCCAGGGGGCAAAAATGCCCAGGGTTGAGAAACACCTGAGAGTTATATCCTGATATACATGTCTAAAAGTTATCTCCTTCAAGACATGAGGGAACCGAGATATACTTATCCTCTGACTCTCCATCTGGCATTGATAGAGAGATGTTTCTGGGGACATTAACTTTCTGAAACTCACTGGTCAGAAAAAGAGTTCTCAGGCAGAGATTTGCAGGGTAAATATCTCTTAGCATTTATAGGTAAGTTCTGAGGGCATATGGGTGGGACACAGACAGCACCTACCATATGTGGTCATCTGGGGGTCTGCTTTATTATTCACTTACTTAGTCATCATTTTTTCATTCATTCTACAAATGTTTTTCAAAGATGTACTGTGATGTATATCAAAGATATACATCAGTCAGGACACAGGTGATTCAATGTTCAATGGTAAGCAAAAAATGGGCCTAATTCTTGTCTATATGTCATTAGGAGTAACAGCCTAGAAGAGCAATGAGCATTAGTCACATAATGCAAATGAATGTTTTTAATTTCAACTGTGATAAGTACTAAGATAAGGACACAGAGTGGAAATAAATCATAAACCTATGATTGTTTCTCCAACAGCCTTTAGGACCTTTGCATGTATTATTCCCTCTACCTGGAATAGTTTTTTCTAGACATCAGTGCTTGGTCCTTCATTTCATTTGGTGCTCTGTTAAGCACCTCATTCTTTAGAGAGGTATTCCATGACCACTTTATCTAAAAGAGTGCTCCTGTCCTTTTGCCCTTTACCCTGTTTATTTGTGGTTCATAACACCTATCACACCTGACAGGGCTTATTTAATGTTTATTGTTTCTTCCTGCCACATTGATTATTTTGTTTCCTTTATTTTCTCAGAACAATGCCTGGCACTTAGTAGGTATTCAAAAAATATTTGTTGATGAATAATCTAAAGAGATTAACTTGGCCAGGGAGGGCAAGGAAAACTTTCTGAAGGCAATGGCAAGCCAAGATCTAAACAAAGAAGAATTTACCTGGATGAACAAGGTAGGGAAGAGCCTCTCTGCAGACAGCAGGACTAGCTTGGAGAATTGCTCTATGGATAGAAGAAACATGGTGATCTTAAAACACTAAAAGGTGGCCAGTGTGCCTGGGGCAGATGGAGCACAGAACCATTTAGTTATAATTTTAATCTTTAGAGTAAAAACAATGGGAAGCCATTGATATGTTTTAAGCAATGCAAAGTTGGGCATGAGGAAGTGAAAGAAGGGGTGGGTAAATACAACTAGATTTCTATTTTAGAAAGAGAATTCTGGCTCCAGGATACTGGATGGGGGCAAGAGCAGACACCATCATGGTGAGGTGTTTTATCCTTACAACCTGACATCCATCTGACTAAATATTAGTGTGTGTATATATGTCCTTGGATTCTTAGGGATGGAAAAAGCATTCTTCTCCCCAAAGAGCTCCTGGAGAGCTCTTCTGTCCTGTGCTCCTCCATGATGCCCATGTCTTCAGAGTGCCTTAATTTTGGTTGAGAAAAGAGGAGCTGTAGTTTCTTCCTTTTCATTGGACCACTTATCTTCTGGAGTCCTAGCTTGTTAATTAATCTGGGTGAAACCAAGGCTTGTACTGGATCCTGGGATCTTGTTACTGTTTACAAATATTTGATGCTTTTTCCATGGGAGAGTAATCCATCCTTGCCTGTTGAAATAGGGCACGGCCAGTGTCTTGCTTTGTCTAATGATGTGAGTAGAAATCACTTCTGATACTGAAGTTTTCAGAGCCAGACCATAGTTGTCTGTTTCCTTTTGCCTTTGCACGCATACAATAAGGACAAATGAAAGGAAAAAGGCCTAATTAGGAGTTGAGACAGCCAAGGCCTACTCCCAGAATTTCTGCTAACAAGCTGTGACATAATTATCTTGTTCTTCTAGTTGCCACACATATTTCTTAAGGTTCCTTTTATTTCTAAGACACTTTACAGACACTGTAGAAGTAAAATGATTATTTTTGGAGGCTGATTGGAAATACTGCCCCAGAAGAAGGCTAATGGGGAAAAGACTTGAGTAGGGCATGTAAAACACTGATAGTCAAGTAGTTTTGAGTTTAGAAAGGAAAGAAAGAGAAAGAAAGAAAGAGAGGAAGGAAGGAAGGAAGGAAGGAAGGAAAGAAGAAAGAAAAAAGAGAGAGAGAGAGAGAGAAAGAGAGAAAGAGAGAAAGAGAGAAAAGTGTTCTTCATGGTGGTGTGCCCGAATAGTAGGTTATCGCCAGAAGCTGTTTTCCATTGTTCTTTCTCAAACTTTATGCCAACTGAGAGCAGAGGAAAAGCCAACGAACACCTACCTATTCCTGCAGAGTGGAGTTTCAGGATTCTTCTCTGAAACCAGGAAATGAGGGAACTGATCTTACAAATTGCTGGCCAAACTTATTCTTAATAGGTGTTCTTTGTAGGGACTGTTTTTGGCAACTTCTGTCTCTAGAGGCACCTCCTCGGGGCAATAGTATGTCTTAAGAAGGGAACTGACTGCCTGAGTTGTGTCTGAGATTTGGGGGGGACTGTTGCTCTCTGGACTAGAGCCAGATGTTAACCTGCAACGTGTCCAAGCAGAGTCTCCTTAAACACCTGATGCATCTTGCAGCCATGCTGATACTTCCACCTGGTTGGGGCCGCACCGGAAGAGGCTTCTGCGCAGGAGAGGAAGTAAGCGTCACACTGACTCCATCGGTTAAAATCGAGCTGTGGTGACAGGAATGGGACGCGCACACGCCCAGGCGACCTCAGAGGGTTGCAGCCTTTCAGCCTTCCGCGTGCTTCCTGCAGCTTGTGTCAGGTTCCGGGGACACGGAGCTCCGCGCACGTGCGTCTGGGCGGCCCCTCCGCTGCCGGAGGCCTGTTACCTAAACCCAGGCCCCGACCTCAGGCCAGGAGCTCCGGAGTGTTTAATCTCGCTGCCGTTCATGGCCGGCTGGGTGGCCTCAGGAATATTATTTAATGCGTCTGGGTTCTGATTTCCTCAGTTGTGTGGTACCCCGTGACCTCAGGCTGACATTTCACTGCCTATGAAAAATGGTTAGTCCTTACCTAGGGGGCTCCAGGGAGGGGTTTCTTGGTTGGGGAAGAGCCTAGGGTCACAGTTTATCTTCTCAACTAAGGCAGGGATTATAACCATAGGACGTTACGTTAAGAAAAAAGGAAAGTTTCTTTTTAAAAATGAAGTTATGAAACTTACTTACATTTGTGACTTTTTTTCCCTGACTGCTCAGAATCAAATATGAAATTTAAGGGCCAACTATTTATCATTAGCATATTTTCCTTTTCTTTTTACCTTTTAGTCCTAATGATCTATTTTATTAAACTTATTGATGTGACAGTTGGGTGTAAGTAAATTCAAACACTAAATAAATTTATGCATAGCTTGAAGGGGCCTTGTGGATGGTTAAATCCAAACTTCACTTTATACATTAAGGGGTTCAGATCGGAAGAGAAGGGACTGGAACAAGTGACCTCAGCTTGTCAGTTTCAGAGCTGGACCTGGAACGCCGTATTTTCATTTTTAGGTAAATACTTGTTCCTCATTCCAAGATGACTATTAGAAAATGCAGCTTGACTGTGATAGGGAAAAAGCAAAACAACAGTCTTTGCTTTAGTTTCAGGACCTGGATTTTTAGAATTAAACAGTTTCTGGTACATGTAACAGGGAATTTAGTTAATTTGTGCTGATTGGGTCACACTTAATGGCTATGCTTGTGTCTCTAGGTTGGATTCTTCTGGAGTCCTTTGAACCTAGTTTACCATTTCTGGCTGGATAAAATTGAACAACTGTCTATCTTCATCCTGATGAAAATTAGTAGCAGTTCATCTTAGTTTAATTGCCACAGTTTACCACTATGATAGTAAGTATACTTTTATTCATCTATTTAAAATATTTATGGAGTGCCTATTATATGTCTAGTTCTATATAACGTATACATCTAATGTATATGTGTTAAATATTTTTATGGGTAAATGTAACATATTATGTTTATGCAGGTAGATGTGATATATTTTGTATATAGATCCATAGATGTACACTACATAACAGATCTATTATCTGTGTTTGTGTAACTTTTGGAGGAATTCTGTTGTCAGGCCTTCTCATACTGTTTCCTCAATCTCATATTTTCTTTCCTGACTCACTGTTTTCTTCTAGTACTAAAGCAGAGTGAGGGAGGACATGTATGATGGAGAAGATTGTACACTGCATGGTTCTCGAGGACTCATTTTACCATAAGCAGCAGTTTTGCAGTTGAATCAAGATGTCACTCCACCTAATGACATCTTGTCATCTAAAACTGAAGGCACAGCTTAGGTGAAATAAACCATCTTTGTGTGCTGAATTTGCAAACTTATATATAAAGTTATATAATAATTATATCCTAAAACTAAATCAAACTATTTGGTAATTTTTCATCTAATACTAAGCAAAGTGGCAAGAATGAATCCTCAAGAAAGATACTTAACTCTTCTCACTGGTGCTGCCTCTGAGGACATACTGTGATATGATTCGAGAATGGCCATGTTGTATTGAAATTCTTTCAGTTCTCACTGATAGGAAAAGAATTCTAAATGTATATCTCAAGGTCTACACTGTAGTAGATGGCAATATAGCAAGACTCCAGGGTAATTAACTTCTCTATCATTTAGAAAATTAATTGGAGAGAGCACTAAGAATTTTGCAGATAATCCTTTTTGATGGTAATATTATAAAATATTTAAGTATAGTTAGCATACTTAAGTATGGCTAACCATATTTAAATATGTTTAACATCATAGTAATACCATATATTTATGTATCATCCTATCTCCAAGGAGCTCTGAGTGATTTACAAATTGTTTTTAAATCCACTTATAGCTCCCAGATTCTCTGGGAAGCAAGCTGGTACAGGTTCTGTGAATACTGTTTAAAGACAAGGAATTTGAGATTCTTTTAGTGGCAAATCCAGACTCATCCAGTACGGCAGTGTCTGAGATGCTCTTGGCACCCAGGTTCTTCCTGTTTTGTTATTTTCTGTGGGGGCTTAAAGTCTTCATTCCTGTTTAATTTCTTCCTTGTAGCTTGCTTCCTAAACACCATCACCTTACACTCTACTGCATGAAGTTCAAGGCAAAATGGAATTTGTTGGTTTGGTAATGGATTGATACTTCCTTCTATGCTCACAGGAAATTTTTCCAATAATCACAAACTCATTGTTCTGGGTCAGTCTCTTTTTAAATATTTGGTGAATAGCAAAGGTTAAGAGTTTCAGTGGATTGTAGAATTTCACTGGTGAAAGGAGGTGAGGGGGTACAGTGGACAGAACACTTCTCTGTGATTCAGAGATGTGGGTTCTAGTACTTAGGAGTTTGGCTTTTGCCAGAGATCTGTGAGCTAAGCTGGAGCCATGAGAACCTACCCTAGGGTATGGGGCTTCAGGAAATGAATTTGATTTCCAGAGGAGGATGTAACTGGGACCTTTAGCAATAGATTCTTCCTGTAAATTCATGGTCTTTCCCTCTTCTCTTATCATGTTTACAGACTTTTGGAAATTTAAGAATAAAGGACAGATCTAGTAATAATTGCTACCATTCTTGAGTCCTTTATGTGTGTGCAATCATTATTCCCTTTCACCCCATGACCTAGATTTTAGCTCTGTGACCTTGGGCAAATGACTTAACCATTCCGGGTCTCAGGTGCACCAAGTATAAAAAGGAGAGGTTTGACTATATCTAGTAGTTTTTAAATTGGGCCTTGTAAATTTCTAAAAAAAATCAGGGAAGGATCCATAGGAGCTTTTAAGAGCATCAAAGCAGTTGTTACATGGGTAGGTTTCTTCAGGCTATCAATCCTTTACCTTATTTTCAATCATAGGAGCTTTGCTTTTTACTCTGTGTTAAATGGTGGAGTAATTTGTGTAAAAGTCTTTCCCCATGAAGATAGAAGTTTAGTTTTACTTCTGTCAAGATAGATTAAAAGAGATTAGATTTACCTCTCTACCAAAAACTAAGATATATGGGGGTGAGCTGATAAACTTTGCCTCCTCTATAATACTTCTTTTGTTACATTACACATATCAGGATATAACTGGTTCTGTGTAGTCACATGGTCTCTCCCCTCCATCATTCTTGACCTTGCACACACAGATGCTGACCTTTTTCACCCAGTGCACATCGAGATGGAAGAGTATCCTGATATGAAGTTAAAACAGCATGTTGTTATTGAATTCTTAACAGCAGAAAAAGTTCCTCTAGTTATTTTTGAAGTTTTTGAAAAAGAAAGTGAGGACTTCCTAAAGAAGATCATTACAGGTAATAGAACTTGGGCCCATTATTATGACCCCGAGAACAAACAGTAGTCCATTGAGTACCACTGTAAGTAATCACCTTCCCAGCTGAGGCCCAAGTTTTGAATTTTTTTGGCTGAGGTATTGCATCACCTTCTTTTTAAAAAATTTCAAAAAAAAAAAAAAAAAAAGGGAAGAACTATTTCTGCTGTTAAGAATTCAGTAACATCATGTAGTTTGAACTAACATCTGAACACTTTTATTTCGATGTGTACTGGGTGAAAAACAAGTGTCTGTGTATGCAAGGCAAAAAATGGTGGAGGAGAGGTTACCCTATGACCACACAGAACCAGTTATATCCAGATATGTATAATATAACAATATTACAATGGAGGCAAAATTTATCAGCCCACCCTCGTAATAAATGAAACTACAGTTTTTAAGACAGTGGGAATCAGCTCATGCATATGAGAAAACTACCTGAGACTAGAGATAGAACTCTCCAAAAATGTTAGAAGGAATAATCTCTAGTGCTCACACCGGACTGTTCATACCAGTGGGACTGGAGAATCTTACAGTTCGTTGAACATTAGGTAGAGTACTCAGAAAAGACTTGTCCCAGTTGTGGGAAATAATTAGCCCTAGGCTAAACACTGCTGTCGTCCTGCCTAGCAACTCTTGCAAACAAGAACAAAAAGGACCAAACTATTTCCTTATAATTTAATTGTATCCCCAAGTAAAGCTCAGAAATATTTATAGGAATATAAAAATATCCAACAACAAACAAAGTGAAATTTATGATGACTGGAATCTAATAAAACATTACCAAGCATGAATAAAGCAGGAAAACACAACCTATAATGAGGATAAAAATCAATCAAAATCAACCTAGAACTGACACAGATGTTGGAATTAGCAGACAAGAACATTAAAATAATTATAACTACATTCCATGTGTTCAAAAAATAAAGTGGAAACATGGAAGTTTTAAAAAATAGCTTAAATCAAGCTTCTAAATATTAAAGCTACAATATCTGAGGTGACAAATATATTGGGTAGGATTAATAGCAGATTAGACATTGCAGAAGAAAAGACTAGTGAATTTGAAGACATAACAATAGAAACTATCAAAAATGAAACACAAAGAGTAAAAAGAATTAAAAAAATAAATAGCATCAGTGAGCTATGGGTCAACTTCAGGAGGCCTAATCTCTAACTATGTAATTGGAGTCCCTGAAGGAGATTGAAGGAAGGATAAACAATATTTGAAGAAACAATTAGATGAAACCTATAAATCCACATATATTAGTTTCCTATTGTTGTTATAACAAATTACCACACACTTAGTGGCTTATAATGGCATGTTTATTATCTTATAGTTCCAGAGGTCAGAAATCTTAAATAGCTGTTAGGGATTAATTTAAGGTGTCAGCAAAGCTGCATTTCTTTTGGAGGCTCTAGAGCTGGGCTAGGCAAGGTGTTGACTGTGGTCCGCTGGTGCACCACCAGGCAATTTTGGCATGACTTCCTGAATCATAAAATAAATAGCTAGTGGACCACAATACTTGGAATAATAGCCCTTGCCTTTAAAAAGTCTGCCTAAGTGTGCTCTCGAGGATAGTCTGTTCACTGCTTCTTCCAGTTTTAAGAGGTGACTTGCAATCCTTGGCTTGTGTCTACGTTGTTCCAGCTCCTTTTGTTGTCATATCTCTGACTCTGGCCTTCCTCTTACAAGGACTCCTGTGATTATATTGAGTCCACTTGGATAATCGAGGATAATATTCCCATCTCAAGATCCTTAATGTAATCACTTATGCAAAATCCGTTTTGCAGTTTAAGTTAACATATTCACAGGTATTATGAGGTGAATTGTGTCCCACCAAAAGTTATATTGAAGTCCTAACCTGTGATACCTGTGAATGTGACCTTACTTTGAAATAGCATCTTTGCAGATGTAACTAAAATGTAACCTGATACAAGTTTATATTGGAGTAGAGTGGGTCCTTAATCCAGTATGATTTATATCCTTGTAAGAGAGGAGGCAGACACAAAGAAAGGGGCATTCAGTGTGAAGACACAGACACAGAGAAAAGATGGCCATGTGAAGACAGAGACACAGAGTAGAGTAACAAGGCCATAAGACAAGGAACAGTTGGTGCTACCAGAAGCTGGAGGAGGCAAGGAAGGATCCTCTACTAGAGGCTTCAGTGGGAGCATGGCCTTGCTGACACTTTGATTTTGGACTTCTGGCCTCCAGAACTGGGATAGAATAAATTTCTATTGTAATTTAAGCCACCTTATCTGTGGCAGACCTAGAAAACTAATGCAGTAGGTTTCAAGAATTAAAATGTAGATGTTGTTGGGCTTTTTTTTTTTTTTTTAACCAATCATACCACAGATCAAGAAGCTCAAGAAACCCCAAGTCTAAGAAACATGAAGAATATTAAAATTAAATCACAGGACACAGGCTAGAGCTCATATTGCACAGAACAGCGTGTCCTGCTCCCTTTTACAAGCAGGTGGAAGACACAACAGTCAAAATGAAAGAAATGGAAAAACATATATAAAAGGAAAATGCTAACCAGAATAAATAAAATTTGGCAATACTGATATCAGACAAAAGAGAATTTGAGGTGGATATTATTAAAATGGTCAAAGAGGAATATTTCAGAGTAATGTAAGGATTTATTAATCAAAGAAACTTTATAACCCTGAGAACATAGTTTCTAAATTTATAAAGCAAAAGCAAATATAAAATGTAAGGATAAATGGATAGACCCACAATCACAAAGAACTTTAACATACATTTTAAAACCATCAATAAATCAATTACACTAAAATGAGGATATAGAAGATTTGAATAATACAGTGAATAAACTATATACACCCAATGTACAGCATTCATTTTTCTCCTAAGCACATTAGTAGCCAGAAAAAAAAATTGGTCATATATTAGAAAATGTTAACAAATTATAAAGCAAAAAGAAATCACATGGACCACATTGATTGATCATGATGTGTTAATATTAGAAATTCAGAGACCAAAAAATACAAAAACAAAAACACACAACAAAAAATCCCAAAGCCAAAAAACCAACTATACTCCTTAAAATTAAAAACTCTACTCCTTGAAATTAAAAAGCTAAAAAAGCCCACTCCTTTGTAACACTGGGGTTAAAGAGGAAATAAACTGTTTAGAAATGTAATACCTGGGTTAAAGAGGAAAGAAAAAACTATTTAGAAGCAATACAACAAAAGGACATGTTAAAACCATTAATATGGCCAAGACTGTACTTGGAGTAATACTTGTTATCATAATTGTACTTATTAGGGAAAACAAGGAAGACAGAAAAATAAATGTACTAACCTTTGAACTTGAGATGCTGGATATGTATGAGAAAAATAAACTGAATGTGGAGTAAAGGAATTAATAAAGATAACAGTAGAAATTAATTACACAGATATTAAAAAAATAAGTAAAGAAATTGTAGAGTTGCTCTATAAAACCAAAAGCTTGCTCTTCACAAAGGCCTGTGTGTTCTGGTCTCATATGTTGGTGCCATCTCCTGGGTCCCATTCTTCCTCATTCCACCCCCATCACCCACAAGTACTAATGGGGAAACTCGGTGCACATTCCATATCTCTGCTGAGAGACCCTGAATACTGAATGTAACATACTTAATATTCTTGTGGCAGGTGGCATTTATCAGTTTATTCTGTTCAAGTCTACATATGACATGTTAGAAAATTTGAATGCAGCCTATAGAATTGTATACATCAGGGATTGACATGATGTTTGCAACTTGCAACTAGTTCAGAATTGGTAGTATGATATCATTAGAGTGTTGGCTTATGCTACATTCTAGAGGTGATCAGGAATCTCCCCAAATGCTTATACATTCTTCTTTGAAACAGGGAAGCCTATGTCTCCTCTACACCTGAAGTGCTGCCTTTGTAACCCGCTTTTTACTCCTATGTCAGCGCAGTGAAGAACATCCAACTTTATGGAGACTAGCTGTGTTTTCCATGCCTCAAGGCTCTTGTCTCTTCATGTAGTAGTTGTCAGTTTGTTGTGTTGGTGGTGCCTCCAGGTTGTTGGAAGGCAAGACACCATCTTTTTAAAAAACTTCAAAATAAAAGAAATACTTTGGCAAACCCAGAAAGCTTTAGCAGTTGGCTAAGTTCAAGTTACTTAAATGAACATCAGCTTCTCCATCACGAAGAAGAACCTCAAACTGAAAATTGAATCAGCCTAATAATAACCATTTGTTTCTTCCTCTGCACACACTGGTTGGCAAACCTGCTGTCTGCTTCAACCCAGTACATTTCATTCATTTCTGGTTGTATTCTTGTCATCCCAGTTCAATGTGGACATTTTTGTCCTGGAGCTAATTAGTTTCAGTGGGTATTTACTCAGCATCAAACTCTTTGGTGATAAATACAAGTAGAATAGCCAGTTGGTGTGATGGGATCTTTTTTTTTTTTCTTATGTTAGCTCATGCCTTCCTTACTGTTTTCTTCTTCCACATTTTTCTAAAGAAGATAGAGAAAAGAAGACCCAAATCTTATGAAATCTCTCTGCATAAGAGGACAAGAGCTTCACAGGAAAGTTGAGAGGAAAAAAATCATTTGCCAGTGCTCAGGGGCAGGTTCTGAAAAAAATGGATGGCCTCATTTCTGTTGCAGGAGTATGTTGGATGGATGAAAAAAATTGCCTTGGCATAATGGGCCCTGTTTGCGGCCTATAGCTTTGAGGTTTTTGCATTGGGAACCTGAAAAGTTGCCAGTGTTAATAAAAAGAAGTTTGCGTGATAGCAGTTTTGGTGCACTGTGTGCAAGCATGTGCTATTCCTAGTGTTTGGTTAAAAAAGAAAAGAAAAAAAGAGAGACTATAATGTGGAATGCATTATACAGAAGAGCCAAAAATAACATCTGTCTCACAAATAAGGGGAACGATCTCATTTTATATCTCTTCTTATTTGACAGCATCTTTTTTTCTTTTCTTTACTGGAAAATTACAGTTTTGTGTAGTTTATAGAAATGATATGTAAGCATCACATGTGATTTTAGACTCAGATGGGATCTACTTAATAAAACACACAGCAATTAGAGAACTTTGTTGTAATCACTTCCGAAAGCCCAGGAGGCTCCCATCGGCCGGGCCGTGTTGCTGCCTTCCCAGCGTCTCTCGTTTCAGAAGCTTGGTGGGGGAAATCACCACTGCCCACATCGTGTATACAGATCATATTTACCTAGCAGTACAGATGTTTTTGAACTTCATGCTGCTACTGCTTGGGCAGATTCTCATTTCTAGTATGAAAGTTACATTCACCAGGGATTAGGGTTTGCTGGGCACAGGAGTTAAGCACACTTGGCAGCTCATCCCAGAGGTCTTCTAAGGGAAGAAAAGAATGATTAGGAAAGAAACCCCAGTTTTCTGGTTTTAATTTTATGTAACAGAGGAGTTACCTGTTTCAGCTGTAAGCTAAGCCCACCTCCTTACATCTTTACACTCCCCAAAATATAAACTCTTCTGCAAGTCCAAAATATGCATACTCGGATGTGAAGGTGGCTATTTTGGCATGTCTCCTGACACCTATGATACTTTCATTAGGATTTGTCTCACTCTTGAATCTCCTTCTGTTCATTAAATCATTTTGATCAGGTGGGTTTCCATATTTCAGAAGAAGCTGGTATATTCTACTGTGGTGACTGTGCTTGATGAGTTACCAACCTTCAGTTCTTATCTTCATTATTGTTTGCTTAGAGATCACTGTCTTTGATATCAATGTCCTTATCTATTGGTTGCATCATCTCTTGGATCCCCAGAAAGAGTCTATTTGGACAATTCAATGATCTTTCATTAAAGTAATTCTGATGGTTTTTTAATGGGCAGTATTAATGTGGTGGAGACGGTAGTGTTGTTAGCAGTGGTGGTGATGGAGATTCTGGTGCGAGTGGTGGTGATGAGAATGGTAGTGGAGGTGATAGTGATAGCAGAGTGATCGTGGAGGTGATGGAGAAGGTGGTGATGGGGTGGTGAGACTATTTTCCAAGGCTTAGTCTTTGGAAGCAGTTACATATAAGGGGCACTGAAGGCTTAATATTAATGATGGCGGTTAAATCCTTACTATTTAAGTGTGGTCCATAGATCAGTGGCAATGACCACCCATCAGATTTTTGTTAGGAATGTAAAAGCTTAGGTGCCATCTCAGACCAACTGAATCAAAATCTGCATTTAAACAATATTCTCAGGTGGTTTTTATGCAACTTAAATTTCCAGAAGCACTGCTCTAAAGGAAAAATAGCTGCAAACACCTTTTATCCTCAGGGCCCACATTGCTGCCCTGTCAGCTTCTCATAAAGGACTTTCAGCCTTCAACTCCCTATAAGATACAGGAGGGTTGATGTTTAGCTGACCGGTAGAAGGTTATTGGTCTATACTTCAAGGTTTGGCCTATACTTTAAGTTCTAGAGTCAGATTTAAGTATGGATCCAAAAGAAAGCTTTTCATGACCTGAAATTTGAGATGCCTCAATTAAATATATCTTCTCTAAAGATTGCCATCATGGTGCCTGAAGTTCTCATTAGCTTGACTTTTTAAGTCAAACCTTTTAGCAGGAATAAGACATTTAGGTACCATGTAGAGGCACCAATTACATTATCTGATTACTGCATTAGAATGCAGACCCACTTTATATGGGCTCCTTGGGGAAATCTGCAGATGGCTTGCCTATTTCACCTGAAAAACAGTGGGAACCCATGGCGTAGTGTGTGCACACTCACACACACCCACACACACCCATACACACACACACAAACACACATTAATTACAGATTAATCACATTAGCAAACATTCCTGTGTAGTATTAGTGGTGTATGTGTAAACTGTGTAAGGAGAGACAAGGTTGATTTCTACACATGTGTATTATATTATGGTTATGTATATGTATTACAGTGTAACAAACTACCCCAGTACTTAGTGGCTTAAACCAATAATTTTTAATTTTTACTCACACATGTATCATTGGGCTGTGCTGCCTAGGACTAGCTAGGTTGGCCCAGTTGAGACTGGAAGATATGCTTTGAAAAGGACCCACTCCCGTGAGCAAGTTGGTACTCAACCAGGGCTGTCAACCAGAGTTTTGGTTCTTCTTCATATGGGCTCTTTTATTTGAGCTTCCTCATAGCATGGTGGTTAGGTTCCAAGAGCAAATGTTCCCAAACACCCAGACAGAAGCTATAAAAGTTCTCATAATCTAGCTTCTTAAGTCCCAGGTGTCATTTCTTTGTAATTACCTTTCTTTTGTGCTGGTGTCCTTTTCATGTGTATATCCCGGTGGCCTATGTGGTTTTTTTTGGGACGTCACTAGTGTAGCAGTAGCTAAACAAATAAATAATCTTTTTCAACACTGATGCTATATGAGAAATTCTAGCCCAGTTTTCTCCAGTTTCCTGGGTACTATAAAATAAGGAAATGGGTACTGCACAAACAGTGAATAAATAGGCTATGCTATGGAGACCTCTAAAAATTGGACACACTTTCCACCTAATCAAATTACATTTCTTCAAGAAGTTCTTCCACAGAATCTTTTCTGACCACTCTAGCCACCATGGAACAGTTTGTTCTCTGAATGCAGATAGTCCTATAGTCAGTGTGAAGAGTAGTCCCAGTCTCCCTCAACTTTTCATTTCCCCAACTTGCAGGGAGGTGGGTGTCCTCTTTTTCCTAACCTTCTCAGTACTGTGTTTTCCTCTGGGTCTTCTCACTATCAGTCCCAACCCAAACACCATAACAAGAAACAGCATTCAAATGCCAACAGGCTTATATTATATTATCTTTCTCAGGGATATTTATTTGCCTTTTAACTAGTGATTGTACCCTTGTTTGACCTGAATCAAATTACTGTGTATTCATTGAGAATCTACTGTGAGCAAGTACATATGTGGGGCTATGGAGGTGCCAACACAGCATTGGAAATGACTTGCCCACAGGGAACTTAAAATTTAACTGGGGAGAGGACCTAATATACATTAGAACCAATAAAATGTAAGTTCAGTGCTAAACATTTTGCACACAGGATGTTTTATAAGATACACTCACTGTCAGGGTGAAATATCAGGGGTAGCTGGAAGGGCATTTTTCTGCTGCCATGCTGGACTCCTTAAGGTGCTTAGTAAAGACCTCCCATGATTCTGCTGTCTAGTGGCAGTGGTTTGCCAGGTCTCAGGGCAGCTGTGAGCTACAGAGATGTTGAGGGTGGAGATAGTGGTGGCTGTAGACGGGAAGGACTGGTGGAATCCTCAGTAGTGATGCTTACAGATGCAATCAGGTATCTGAAGAAATTATAAAGGAGGTGAGGGGACATGGGAAATGTCATTGCACTCCATTTTAGTTCAACAGCCAGGTTTTTTTGGTTTGGTTTGTTGTTTTAGCCATGGTACTATACTGCCTACCCAAATGGTGCTTCTGGTGTTAGGACACAGCTATCTCAATTCTTTGGCTCTTTAGAGGGAAACAGGGTATTTTATTGTAGGTCAAGAAATGAGAAAAGAAAAATAAAATGGGAAATGGAAATAAGGGAAAACAGTTAACAAGCAGGGGGAGGCATGTAGCATACATTTAAATGAGACAAGTTTCTTATCTGTTAAAACGAATCTACCAGCTTTTCATGGATGTACAGAGGGAGACCACACAGTTGTGTCATAAAATTCAATAAGGATGTGTTTCTGGTGTTCCCTCACTCCCTCCTATTCCTACATACTCCACCCTCTCAAAGAGACAAAACGGGAAGTGAACTTTGGGGGTGGTAGGCTGAATGACTACAGGAGAATACCATTGGCTTAATGTAGTCCTGGAATTGCGAAGTTTAGTTCTAGGCCAGGCTTGTTGCCAAGTCCCATGGAAAGCAAATGCACATTCAGTGTTTTAGCCAATGTTCACACTGAAACAGGGCCCATTAGTGATTTGTAAATCATTATTCCTCTTGGTACAGTTACTAACTCATCTGGAGCTAGGTAGAGGCAATTTTAAGGGGGCTTATTGCTATAATTAGCTAAGTACTGGTTCGTTTGTTCATTCATTTCTCCAGCCACAGTCTTTTTTCTTTGTGCTAGACCAGCACATTGTATATATTTTTCTTATACCACTCAAAACAATGCATTAGTTTCTTTTCTTGAGGGCACAGAGCTTAGACTAAA
Source organism: Lyroderma lyra (assembly GCA_004026885.1). Lineage (NCBI taxonomy): Eukaryota > Metazoa > Chordata > Mammalia > Chiroptera > Megadermatidae > Lyroderma > Lyroderma lyra. The sequence goes on along the minus strand of PVJL010000072.1, from coordinate 308,977 downwards.
TTTCCCCACATTTTTGCTATTAGGTATAGCCACGTTACTGAGTTCTAAAGGAATGTGAGCGATGTGGTGTATTGCATATGCAGGCCTGGCCCATAGGAAAACTTCTCATGGAAAATCATCTATGCTCATTTCCACTTCCAGCTGGCTAGGATGGAAATGATGCCCAGTGAGAGTTTGTAATCTTCTTTTGTTGTAATGTCTTTATTTAGTTCTAGTATTAGGGTTATGCTGACCTCATAAGATGAGTTGAGAAGTGTTCCCTTCTCTAAAAGTCTTTTTCTAAAAGACTTTGTGTAAGACTGGAATTACTTCTTCCATAAATATTTAACAGAATTTACCAGCAAAACCATCTGGGTCTGGAGTTTGTTTTGGGGAAGGTTTTAAATAATAAATTCAATGTATTTAATAACTATCAGGCTCTTGAAATATTTACTTCATTTTCCCTCAGTATTGGTAAGGTGTATTTTTCAACAGTTTGCTCATTTCATCTAAGTTGTAGAATTTGTTGTCATCAAGTTTTTCATAATGTTCATTTATTAACCCTTTGATGTATGTAGGACTTGTGGTGATAACCCTTCCTTCATTTCTAACATTGGCAATTTGTTTTCTTAATGTAACTTCGGAGACTGAATGTAGAAGATGCTGAAATTACAAGATGGGATGAACCTGGGCCTCTGAATCCCCCTTTGGTGGAGAGCGGCCACTTATCAGAAACACCTGCATCATATTGTCACATGAGCAAGAAATAAACACCCGATGTCTCAAGTCACTGAGGTTGGGGGGCGGGGTTTGGTTTGTTACAGCAACTGGCATTACCTTGCCTATTGTGGGTTGTTGTTATTGGTTTCTATGTTTATGTTCCCTATTATATTGTGGCCTCTGGAGGATAGGAGCCACAATAATACTGCTCTTGGTATTAGTTCCAGTGCTTAGCACTGTTCTTGGTGAATATTAGGTTCCCGATAAAATGCCTCTTGAATACAAATGAGTGGCCGAAATGGTTCCTGAGTGCTTGGAGCCTACAGTGTTCCTTCCCTTGGGACGTGTGACCCGGCTCTGGCTGGAGCGCCCAAGTGTTGGCTTGCTGTATCATGTTGTTCCCTTTCCCACACTTCCCCTCCCCTCTTCTCATTGCTTTCTGTGTCCTGCCTTTATTCAGAGCCTTACCTACGGGTCACTGTCAGAGACCTTTTCTGAAGGTAAAATCTCCTGAATTCAAATCCAACTGGAAGGGAATTCAGAATAAAACAGACATTGGCTGGACTTTTGTTTGCTTTTGCCTTCTCACCAAAACATAAGTCAACCCACCAAATAACAACAGTGCTCAGAACTCTGTGCAAATAAATATGTAAAAATAGATCTAAGGGAAGAACATTGAGATTACTTTAAAGAACAACTTTTAAAGGATTCTTCTAGTGATATCAGTTTGATGCCTTTGCATATAAACAATAGACTAATTATAAATTATACTTAAGTAGATAGTAGATCCATTGCTGAGAAAAGCGTATTTTGCTGTATCTTAGTATATTTTCCTATAAAATAATCCAATCAAATGTGTGGTGTTTCAGACGTTCACCAAATTGGACTAGCCCTCTTAAACAACAAGCAGTATTGGTGAGGGGCTCCCTGTATTAGCTGAAGGCTGGGTGCCTCTTATAATTAGGCATTCTTACAGTCAGTCGTCATAGGTGAGAGTGGAAACATTCCAACACATGCTTTGCTGGGCTCTTGGTAACCTTTCAAGTGTTTTTCAATTAATAATAAATGCTTAGAGCCAAGTTGCATTTCAGTAGTGTTTTTTCTTAATTACTTGCTGACAAATTTACTACTGTGTTTAAAGTGAAGAGGTGCTATACTAATTCTCATAATATTTTTGTTGTTTGTCTGTGTAATCTATGCTGAAGACTGTCCACAGTACTCCTTTTTCTGCTTCACCTACATCCTTGGAAAAGTATACAGGCTCCCTTAAGTATACTTGATAAATACAGTCTAGAGAAGTTTATTATAAAGCAAATATCATTTTCCATTAATATGTGGTGATTTATTCACATCTATTTATTCCCCTTTGGAGAAATCCGTCGATAGATTGAGTTGAAAAATTCTGGCAGGAAGCATGTTGACTGGGAAGCTAACTGAATGCCACCGGTGGCACTGTAGGAATTGTGTGTCCCCCGGACTTTGCAGTCTCCACTTAAACCATACCCTTGCCGATTGCACTGCCTCTCTCAGCTCTCCTATTAACCCTTCAACCCTCATCCTTTCTTGGCCCTGTTTATAGAGTGTCTAGCAATCTCTGATTTCATACTCAGTTCTCTGAAACTCGGCTTCCCTTTCCTTTAGTTTGCTTATTTAGTGTCGCCTAAAGCTGGGCTGTGATATTGTGCCTCCACAGAAGATGGCACTGATAAATGAAATACTCTCATCTGAACATTTCCTAAATTGGAGGCTTTAGATTTTGTAAAATGCAAATACAATTTGGTTGGTTAGTTTAAATTCTACATATAATTTACTAATTATGGGGAATGTGTTATAGAGGAGACAGACAGCAGAGTAAAACCTTGCCATAAACTCCCTTCCTTCAGTTATGATGATGATAAAAATTGTTAACTGTTCTTGAGTGCTGTGGTATTTACTTTATAACATATGAGGGCTGTATGGAAAGTATTCAGCCAGTTAATATGAAAAATAGAGGCATTTATGGCTGTATTTTTATCTGGACAGCCCTTGTATATTAGATCATTTGATCCTCCTAACAGACCTATGAAATAAATACTATTATTATGCCTGTTTTACAGATGAGAAAACTAAGGTACATAGAGGATAAGTAATTTATCTAAGGTTACACAGCTTATAAATAGTGTTTATACCACACATTCAAGTATTTCTTGTTGAAGAATCATCCTCTTGTTCAGAGTAATGCATACTGTATCTCCTTTTGCTGTATTAGGGAAATACGTGATGGTTACTTTTGTCTGCAGATGCCATCTACATAGCAAGGTTTTACCCTGTGTTTTTGAGCTGTACTTTCTGCTAACAAAGGAATCATTTTACTTTGTACCTCAGAGTAACTATGTCTTGGTTTTTAACCTCAAAATACCATGTCCAAATTCTTAATTTGATAGAACATTTTGCAAGTCGAGCTTGAAGCCCCTACTAGCATCGCTGTGGTTGGCAGGATTGATTCCCGTTATGACTGGTCTGCTCTCACTTAATGAGGTGTGGTGTTACAAACTTGGCAATTCTCGTTAGCGATGTCATCAAAGTACCTGAAGGGAAGCTGGCTCCTGAAACTCGTGCTGCCCTGTCTTCTCTGGGGTGTATTGTGAGGGTTAAGTGTAAAATACGTGTGATGTCACTTAGAAATGTTAGCGTGTCAATAATTTAACTTCAGATGGTATTGTATGAAGCTTTCATAAAACAATTTTAGACATATTAATTCCTCATGAACTCATAAAGATTTTAGATACATACTTGTTGAAATAATTCATTTTTCAGGGTTAATTCTGCCACCTCTATAATTTCGGGTGTTTCTGTGGTAGATTAATTACATCGATAGCTCAGAGTTTTCACTCTTCATACTGGGGAAGGGCCATTTTGACCTAATTCTTGACTCTTGTGATTAGCCACATGACTTGCTTTGGCCAGTGGGACATTAACAAATGTGGTACAAAGTATGGACTCTAGACTCAGTGTCTGGCTGCTGTTGCACCTTTGTCATAACCATGAAAGCATGACCAAGCTCGCCTACTGAAAGACTGCAAAAGACACACAGAAAAGAATCGGGTCATCTGAGGCCATCCAAGACCAGATAGCCTCTAGTCAACCTGCCAGTATCCACAGACTCACAGATGAGCTTACCTGGGATTGGCCAAGCAGGAGCCAGATCAGGAGAGCTGTCCACCTGACTTACAGACTACTGAGAAATTTCATTACTGTTTTAGGCCACTGTGCTCTGGGGTGTTTTGTTATACAGTAATAGCTAATTGATACAGACTTGATCACAGCAATAATCACTACTGTTTATGATTCTCCATTTGAGTCCCTTTGAGAATGCTTAGCATAGCCTGGGGTTCAAATCCCAGTTTTAAAAACTTATTTAACTTGGAATAGTGCCTGGCAACTAGGAAACATGTTAAATGCTGTGAGTCCCAATCTGTGGCAAGTACATGCACAAATAATCTCTTTGTATCCCCTCAATCACTCTTGTGAAATAGATGATTTTACACCTGTTTAGTAGACATGGACCCAAGGCTCAGCGAAGTTCAGAAACTGGCACAGTATCATAGTCAGTGAGTAGAGAGCCAAGATTATGAACCGAGGACTGGCCGTGTTTATAATCAGTATTGTAAATATATTGCCATAGCATCTTAGCTATTTTGGCCTTCATTTGGGTTTTTGCTCCCAATTTCAGTCTAGTTCCTCAAGTAGCATTTAAAAAAATAGGTTCAGAAATCTAAATAATAATTTTAGGGCAGGAGAAGATGTAACAGAGAAAATGTGGGCTGTGCCAAGTGCTGAGTATCTCCTTTTATGTGTCAAAGGTAACTTGACATTAATATCCTGTTCATATACATCAGTCTTGGTCATGAGAAATGAAGGTAAATGAAAACCACAAAGGCTAAATCTTCTCTATTTAATACAGTACATTTCATTGAACCCGACTTATTGCTGGGTTCAAGGATGGAGCTAGGAATAAACCTAACTTAGTTAACTAAGTACTTGAATTGTAGATTTATTTTTAAAAGAAGTGCAGTTTTATTTAGGTAAATAATATTTTCATGACAAATATTGTTATTTATAGATCCAATTGAGCAATTACATGATCGTAATTGATATTTAGCCCTCACTTCTTCCCCATCCTCTGTTGATGTATATAGGATTCGAATGAGGTAAATTGCTTACAAACAGCCTCCAGTCTTTTTTTGTTGTAATTAATTTCTTTGTAAAGACAGTAATGATAGGATGATCCTAAATTCTGGATTTTAGTGTATTACTAAGATTTTATAATCCCTTTTCCTCTGGATTTTTCCGTACAACTTTTGATCATTGTCACCAACAAGCAACAAAATACTATGTTTGTGCACATGCTAACAAGTCATTAAAAACAAAACAAAACAAAAAACAACTGAAGTCAATTCCTTGGGAGCAGACTTCGGAAAAAGTGGCCTGTATAATTCACAGCTTGGAGGATATGCCTCTGAACTCTGGATTCTCTTCTTTGAATGTACTTTTCAAAGTGTTCAGTTTCTGTGTTCCTTTACTCTCTCCAGTAAAAGAGACCCAGACTGTCATTTAATAGTTTCTGCTAGAAACCAATCTCAAATGACCCAGGTTTTCTGTCTTTTATCCTGTACATTAGCGTTACAGTGCACCTCCACCAAATGTTTGAGACTGTAATTCACTCCTGGAGCTCAAGACCAGCCGCTCGCTTCATGTGCATGGTGACAAGCGTGTCAGCTAAGGTTGATGGGCAGCCTTCTATGTCAGGAGCTTGCTTGCTGAAGATGGGTGGCTTTGCATGTACCCAAATTTCCATCCCTAAGGATAGGCTAGTGCCAAGGCCAGACCCGTGGACAGATAATTATTATCATAGTGAAGTAACTTCAAAGAAAGAATGGAATTTTGTGGCCGTGAGGTCACGGTAGATCTGAGTGCAACTTTTGCAGTATTTCATTAGTTTTTCCTTGAAACAGTCCAGGAAGTGGCATGCATGAGGCTTTCTGTCTCACAGATTTGCTGTGCTTCTGGCTTTAAAAAAAAACCAAAACATTGAAATCTTAAGAAATATGTTTATGGTCCCTCTATCTTAAGAAGCTTTTACTGGATTTTGGCAGGGTAAGTCACTGTTTGAACAATTGAAAACATCATTTTTAACTGTTTCCAGAAATCATTTGCAAACACCCTGAAGTAAGGTTACATACAATTCAGCTCTAAACCTCAATTAAGACTGTTGTTGTCTAGCATTTGCTGCCTCTAATAGCCTGACACCATAATAATAATATGCAGTATCCCGAGATAATGAGAAGAATGTCTAACATCTGCTTATACTCAGAGAACAAAGAAGAATTGAAGGATGCATCCTGCAACACTTGCAAAGCACCGCCTTTGCTTGCTGGAGATGCAGGGTGGCTTTTCCCATGGATTGTTTCTCTGCTGTCCAGTAGCAATGACAGCAAAATGTTCTGGAAGAAGTTAGAGAAAGCTTACTATAGACAGGCTGCTCAGGCTGAGGGCTCAGCACAACCGACCTCATTAAGGGAACCATTTCTGAGCTCCTCCAGAATAGTTAAGATTGTATTTTTAATTACCATTTCTTTCTCTCTCTCTCTTTTTTTTTTCAGTGAGAAAATTTAAGGTTTACTTTCTTGGCTACATTCAAGTATGTAATATAGTATTTCGCTATTATCACCATGCTGAACAGTAGATCTGCAGAACTTATTAATCATATAACTGGAAGTTTGTGTCCTTGACCAGTCTCCTGCACCTCACCTCCATCCTCCAGTCCCTGATAATCACTATTCCACTCTCTGTTTCTCTGAGTTTGACTTTTTTAGATTCCACATATAAGTGAGTTATATAGGGTTTGCCTTTATGTGTTTGATTATTTCACTTTGCATAATTCCCTTAAGGTTCATTCAAGTTGATGCAAATGGCAGGATTCCTTCTTTCTCATGACTGAATAATACTCCTGTGTGTGTGTGTGTGTGTGTGTGTGTGTGTGTGTGATCTTCATTTCACCCATTCATCTGTTGAGACAGTTGGGTTGTTTCCATATCTTGGCTATTGTGAATAATGCTGCAGAGACCATGGAAATGCAGGTATCTCCTGATTTCAATTCCTTTGGATATATACCCAGAAAAGGGATTGTTGTATCATAAGTAGTTCTGTTTTTAAGTTTATGAGGAATCTCCTTACTGTTTTTCATAGTGACTGCATCAATTTACATTCCTACCAACAGTTCACAGGGGTTCGCTTTTCACATTCTTATTAGCACAAGTTATCTCTTGTCTTTCTCATAGTTATTCTAACAGGTGTGAGATGATATCTCATTGTGGTTTTGATTTGCATTTCCCTGACAATTAATGATGTGGGTGCATTTGCTAATGCTACGGTGATAATCATTTTGAAATGTATAAATATATCAAAACCAACACATTGTACACCTTACTTACACATCAATTTGTATCAATTATGTCTCAATAAAGCTGGAAAAAATAAAAATGTATAAATGATAAATAAGTTACGTTTTTAAATCAATTTATTAAAATAAGAGTAGCTGATTTTCAAATGGTGGAGAATACTGCAGGGATAATGGCTCTTTCTGTCTTGAATCTGTGCTCTAATTTGGTCTAATCTCTAATGTTGTCCCCAGAACTGAGAGATGGGGAATGCTGTTAAATATGCACTTCTGACACTTTAGCAATAGACACACTTGGGAAGAGGCTTAAGATGGATTTACCCTATGTGATACTCTGCTTTACTGGGTTTGTACTCTATGGGGACAAGGGTCATCATTTCAGTCTTCAGTAAGCAGGAAATTGAGACATAATGAAGGGAAATAACTTGTGAATGGAAACACAGGAGGTAGAAGGAATAGCAAAAATGGAACCAAAGGTGTGTGTTTCCTGGTCTGCCAGGCAATGATGTGTTCTTCTCTGTTTAACAAAACTGTAGGGGAAAAAAAGACACACAACCATGATTGGCTTATTAATGAATTGAAAGAGAAAACAGTAATTACTGTAGTGGGCATTCATTGGGTGACTTTCTAGTACTTTCCGTGCTTACCCTTTCTCTTTTGTAACAGAACTCTGAATTTCCTCCCTTGCAATTTATTGGGCCTTCTTCCAGTTTGGATACCCCCAGAAGCAAACCTGGCACAAAGGTTTAAGTAAAAGTAGTTTTTTTAGGGGTAAGCACTGGTGAGGGGTGGGGAACTAGAGCAGGGAGGGAGAAAGTTAGTAAAGGGATGTTAACCAACCACTGTGGGCAACTAGAGCTCAGTACCCCAGGGAAACTCTGGGGTACTCTTTAGAACACACCTAGAGTTCTTCCATCTGAAGAGTGAGAGTGCTGGGATGTTTATCAGCCAGTTCCCTGTTAATCCTTAATTGAGGGTTGCTTTGGGAACATTAACTCTGGAGCTTCTAGCATACTCTGTGCCCGAACCGAACATGTTCTTGCGGTCAGGAGAACAAACAGCCCGCAAGCAAAAAGTAGCAGGTGTTTGCAGATTGAAGGCTGAGGGGAGCTAGGGGAACCAATAGTGACTATTGCAGGACTTGATTCCTCCCCCCTCTCAAGAGGGGGGCCTTGATTAGTTCAAAGTAATCTGCACATCCCCTTAGACACTATCATTGATCTGCTGTTTGGTCATGTGACTTAAATCAATCAGTGTCAGAAATGGGACTCAAATCCTAGACTCCAGTTGGCTGTTGCAAGAGCTGACTCTTCTCTATTAAATATGCAGAAGCAGGAAGCCTTGGAATTTGCTGGCAGCCATCTTGGGAGCAATGAGAAGAATCACCTGAGCCCGAGGACATGTTGCCAAGACTGGAGAGAGGGACACGGGGTCCCAGTCGTAGTTATTGAGCCCTGCATTAAGGTTTATACAAAGCTGTGTTAATTGCCTGGGGCTGCTGTAACAAAGCTCTGCAAAGTAGGTGACTTAAAGCAACAGTAACTGCTGACGGTTTTTGGCTTTCTTTGGCCTGTAGATCTATCACTGCGGTCTCATGGTCATCTTTTCCCTGTGTGTCTTCACTTCTTCTTCTTCCCTTGCATGTCTGTGTCCATATTTCCCCTTTTTATGAAGACATCAGTCATATGGAATGAGGCCCATCCGAATGACCTCATTTTAACTTGATTACCTCTTTTGAAGACACTGTTTCCAAATAAAGTCATATTTTGAGGTGCTGCACTTTGGGACTTCAACATATCTTTGAGGGACACAATTCAACCCATAACGGAAGTGAAACCTATTCAGTTATGATAGGAAACAAATCTGTTTTGGTGTAAGGACATTTAGGTTGAGACTCCTGTTGCCTGCAAAGACATGTTACTTACCAATTCCTTGATTTGTGGTTTTGGATAAAACAAACAAAAACAGACAAAGCAAGTGGAAGACTAGTATGATGATATTTACATAATGACCCAAAGGAAGTGAGGTAGTTATTCATGTAGATAGACTCTAATGGGAGCATGGGATCCATTCTAATTCTAACTGGAAGCATAAATGGCTTAAAAGCCAGAAAAAGTTTGCCTATAGAGGAGGCTCTCTATTTCTTGGGGGGATTTTAGCTAGAGGCATTTGTGTTTGAAGGGAACTTGGGTTACTTCCACCTGGTCCATCTTGGACACCTAGAGAACTCTACCAGTCCCTGAGTCCATTTGCAGGAAATTAGTCGTGTCAAAAGTTGAATCCAGCTTATAGCCCATGACAAGCTGAATGCGTCTTTAAAAGCTTTAAAAGCTAAGACAGTTACCAGCCATATGAGCATTCTTTCTGACTTCAGAACATCAGTGCTATGAAAAAGAAAGAGAAAGACCAAGTCTGTTGTAATGTCCCTTAGGGTTTATTATTTTTAACAGCAAAAATACTGATTTTCTAAAACATCCAAATATACAGGGTATGGCCGGACGTGGTGGCGCGCACCTGTCGTCCCAGCTACTCGGGAGGCTGAGGCAGGAGGGTCGCTTGAGCCCAGGGGTTCCGGGCTGTAGTGCGCTGTGCCGATGGGGTGTCCGCACCAAGTTCGGCATCAATGTGGTGACCTCCCGGGGGCGGGGAGCCACCAGGTTGCCTAAGGAGGGGTGAACCGGCCCAGGTCGGAAACGGAGCAGGTCAAAACTCCCGTGCTGATCAAATATACAGGGTATAGCTTGAAGGCCCAAGACTGAGTCTATAAGCACTCTATGAAAATCAATTGTATTTTTTTCTAGTTGTAACCTCATAAGGTCTATGGATGGGTAACAGATACTGAATAATGCTTTAGATATAATTGAATACACTATTTATACAAAAAACTCTCCATGCTCCAAAGTGGTATTGAGAAAGACAATTGTTACTTTTCCAGTTTGTATCACTTAGCATGAAAAAAAAACTTTTAACTCTGCATTAAGATAGTAACCATCAGTTAAGTAAACAAAACATTTACTCTAGTGCAATGGGTAAACGAAATTAGGCTCTATTAAATTTTTTATTGCTCCTGAATAGTAACTACATGACTAGTAGATGATTGTGAGTTTCCTGTATTCATGGTGATTGTGATAACAGGTGCTTGGATACATGAATAGGAAAATTTAAAAATGCCCCCTTTGGTAGGCAAAATTAAATTATAGGAATTTACAACTGATATGGATTATTAAAGGTTCAATTTAAGATGCTAAAGAGAGAGAGAGAGAGAGAAACTGAAATTCAGAGGCATAAACAAAAGATAAGTGTGCTTGTCTCTGATGTAAGTCTAGAGACAGGTCAGCAATCCAGGGCGTACAGTTGGGCCTACTTCCTAAGGTCACCCAGGACTAAGTGTCTTGTGACTCTGCCATCTCTTAGGTTGCTGTCCACGTCTCTTTGGCTGTAGCTGTCTCAACTACGTGTTTGTTTTCCAGTCTTTGGGCAGGAGAAGGAGCAAGTGGAGGAGAAGCAGCTTATTTTTAATGACATGACCAGGAAGTTGACGTATCTCTTCAGTTCACATCCAGCTGGCCAGAGTCCAGCTGCAAGAGGGAAGCTGGAAACATCTCTAGTTGTATGTCCTTGTTCCCTCCCAAAATTCTTGGGGTTCACTTACCCAAAGAAAAAAGATCAGAATGGATATCAGGAGACAGCTTAAGTGGAAGTACTGTGGCTTCTCTTATGAGAAGGAATGAAATTTGGACTTAAGGGCCGGTAAAGCTTTGAGAAGCATTAATTTAATACTTAACCATCATGTGGTGAGGATATGATGTTGTCTTCAGTCCAGTTAAAAAAAATAAACAGTTAAGTAGAAATTAAAAATGACATGTGAAGATGTTATAATTGGGGAGATATAAATGCTATGAGAAGAGAGCAGGAAGACCTAACCTAGTCTAGGGACAGAAGGGTCAGTGATGGCTTCCTGGGGTGATAGACGCCGAGCTGAGACTTCTGTGCAAAGTCCTGTTTGGGTGGAAAGAGGAAATTGTTCAAGGGTGGGAATCACAGGCACAGTGTAACTTTAAAGACTCTTCCAAAGACAGAAGTCATTTACAAGGCTGCAGCAAGAAATCTTAGCCCAAGGCAGGAGCAAATGGAAAGCCGTGTAGAACTTATCCAGAAGGAAGAAAGATTACTGAGTTGGGAGGAAGTTTCTTGGCACCGTTCTTGTAGCAAAGTATAGAATCGTGATGAGCCCCAGATTCTGGGTCATCTGCAGTGATTTGAAACATGGACCTTGTTATGGTTTGGCTGCAAGCAACAATAAATCGATCAAGCTTTTCAACAAGAATTAGAATATTCTTATAATTCCACATTAATCACGTCTCTTGGAAAGGTAGGAAGTGGTAGGAATCACATCTGTTTGGTTGTTTGGCACCAAAGTATTAGCTCTCCTAGTGTTTATCTGGTGTTTCTTTATTAAAAAAATGTTGTAAGTTTGAATCATGATGAAATCTATTTTATTTGGAGAGTTGCTTTTGAGAATGGATAGCAAATTGTCCTGGAGAAAAAAAGTGTGTGTCGGGGGGAATATTACAAAATAATGATTGGGTAGGAAAGAGGGAACTTATCTAATGGTTTTTGCTGGTTTTGGAACAAAATGTCTCAATTTTTTTTTCTGCTTTGGAATAGGATATCTCCTTTTCTCTATGTATATTTTATTAGGTTTTGGTTTAAGTGCATGTTCTGAGTTGCTGCATGCTTTCAATATACCTTTCTTAAGATTATCAATTTATAAGTATGTATTGAGTGCCTGCTGTGGTGAAGCATTGCAGGCTCTGGGCATTGCTAGGGAATAGGTATTAAAGCTATGACAGTGAAAAAGGAAAACTTACTTCATGCCAAAATAGAGCACAGGACGGAAATTGAGGCACACCACTTATCAGCTTTACTTCTGAAATGCTATGTCTTTGGCCAGTTACTCAGCCTGTCTCTTCTATAAAATTCCTTACCTCTGAGAATGATCACAGTATTGCTTTTTCCCCTTTTTCTCTTTTCTACTCCCTGGCAGACAAAACCAAGTATGGAATATACCAAGGGCATTTTCTTTCTAAGACTGTTTTGTGAAAGATGAACCTGAAAGTTTTTGCCAGAAGTAGGAATGGCTTCCCCATCATAGACACTCCATGTTTTACTCACAAGACTGAAACTAAGGTATTCCTTGGAATTCTGTGTCCAGCTGAGGCCATTTCCATTGTCTACCATACTTTAGAGATGTGCTGAATGGAGGAATGGAATGTAGTTTTTTTCTCCCAGTGTCTGACAGGAGTAGTTCCATGGAATAGGTCTTAACATTAATTGAGTTATGTGCTAAGCACTGAGTTACATATATTGCCTTCTTTAGTATAAGGAACAAATCAACAATGAAGCATTATTATTCCCATTACAAAAATCAGTAGGTTGAGGTTGAGAGAGGCTAAGTAACAGGCAGCATCCAAACTCACCTCTCTCAGACTCCCGTGTCGGTTCTGTCTTCCATTAAAGTGTTATTCTCTGACCAATGAAATCCAGACATCTATTTAGTTTGATGCGATTAACCCTGCTCTTTTCAGAAATCCAGGTAGTCTCAGCTGTCTGGGAAAGCAAACTCCTCCAAGGCTGGGGCAAAATGGGGCAGATCTGCGTTGAGAAAGGCAGTTAGCTGGAATATTGTTGCTCAAGCTGCTGTCTCACTGGCACAAACAGACCATGTTTGTTTAGCAAAACGATTGGAGCTCATCACTCTTTCTTAACTTCATTTGGGCCATAAAGATACCAATAAAACATAAAAAAAGTTTTGTTTTTTTTTTATATTTCTGGGTTTTTGGAAACTTGCTCCAAATTTATTTCCAGACCAGGTCTGCAGAGAATGTGTATGATCACCTAGCAGCAGAAGTTGTCTTGGCCCTGTGTGATGTGCTGTAATTATTGACTGTGGGCCTTTGGAGGCAGGGGTTGCCACTTACTTATTGTGGACTCCCCAGCACCCAGCACAGCGTCTGGCACACGGCTCAGAAAATGCCCATTGAAATTAACTGGTATCCTCATGTTTCTTATTTGTAACTAAAGGAATCCAATTTAAATTCAAATAGACAAATGCCCAGCAAGTCATTTCCAACTCTCTATTCTTGGAGAAAGTGTGGGCTGGGTTTACCTTTAGTTTTACCTGGAGCATCTGCATCGTCTTTGTGGCACATCCCACCTTCTTTAGGGCACAGCCTGCTAGCTGTGGCAGGTGGATTCCCAGTGCCAGCCCTGGTGGTCCTCCTAAGAATCTGACCGGTAGGTAGTAATATTTGCAACATGTTCATTTAATCTGTGACTATAACTGCCATTTTTTTTCTAAGCAATAAAGGAACTCTGGAGAGAAATTAGAGGAAGCCCATAGTAATCTTGAAATACGCCAAGTTTGGAGAGCAGCTTGGAAAGTGGTTCACTTTTCACCAGCCCAGGAAGAGCAGAAAGAAGTGCGTGAATGAGGACAGCTGCTCTGTGCTCTGAGTGGGTCTGTTTGCATTTTTGCTCTTAGGGCCGCTGTGGCCTTTGTACTAATGTTGGTGATGCTCTGGTGGTTAGTTTCAATGATTTTCTTTTTTAACTTCTAGATCAATCTCTTACATGGTTGTTCCATTTAACCTGTATTCCCTAGGTTATTTCTTAAAGCAATTTATTGAACATTACCCTAAATTGAACTGCATTTACTATCCCTTGACCCAATTACTTAAGTGGTTCCACATCCATTTGATTTTGATTGTCTGCTCTCTTGCCATTTGCATTCTCTCTGATTTTACTATCAATTGCAAAAGAGACTGTTTAGTCCTGGTGTTGCTTCCTTCCCAAACTATTCTCTGTTTGGGCAGTGTAACTCACGGAGGCAGCTGTTCTGATTTGAAAAATCTCAGTTCTTCTGTCTGAGTATGGTTTATTTAACAATTCAATTCTACAGAGATTTATAGAGTGCCTACTTGGTGACAGGACTCAGCTAAGGGCTGTCTGCTGGCCTCCTTCCCCGCTTGGAGTGACTGCTAGGCAGAAGTCTCATCTCTGAGCAGCACCCTAGCTCTTGATCCTGTCAGATGGTTTTCCAGCACCAGTTTCAACCACTGGGTGCCTTTCAGCACTCTTCGCACAGTGCACAGCAAACGCCCAGCAGGTTAGGGGGCTGCAGTGGTTTATGTGTTTGTAATGTCTAGTTCACGATCAAGCCCTGTTGCTTCAGGCGGTTTTCTATCGTAGTCCTCAGACTAGTTTGTACTCTTTGTCTAATAGGAGTTGTGTAATATGCTGGGTCCTGGTTCATGTCATGAATTATAAAATAGAAAAACAAAGTCAGTAACAATACAGTTTGTCACTTCCCATCTTTAGGATTTCCTCTTTAAACTGCTGAACTCAGGAAGATTGACCATCTTCCTTCATTTCTCCAAACCTTTGTAAACCAACACTGTTTTCATTGGCCCTCAAACTTGTGTAAGTAGAGCTAGTGGTGAGAATGGAAATGGTTCTCTCTTGGAAACCTGATTATTTATACTATATGAGTAAAGACATCTTTAAAAAGGGCCCTCTTTCGGTCTTTTCTGATTTCTACCCAGGTGTGAAAGTGACACTTTACTAAGCTTTTTCATTATTGAAGGAATGTGTCTATTTTGTGAAGTCAGTGCTGCTGTCACCAGTTTGCTGCTTGAATCCTGTAACAACCAATTCTCTACTAACACAGAGAGCCCAGTCACAGGTGGAGTCCTCCCGGCCTGGGGTGTCCTACTCTGTGGAGTTGCAGTCAGTACAAACAGGATTTGACCTGTTCTTGTGAGGTGGAGGGAAGATCTTTTCTAAAGTGACTTAGTAACTCAGTAGCTGAAAACGCAGAAATTCCAGATTTGGGGATATTTGCCCTGATCACTCAACCATGCCATAGTTCAAGGCTTGGGTTATATTTGAGTGACAGTGATTTGATTCAACCATGACATTGAACAGGAGATTGAATTACCAGAGTGTCGAGTTTACTGAAGGGAAAGACAAAACAAAGTAGGAGAAAGGGTGGCAGTGGAGAGAGGTGGAATTTGGTAGCAGAATGGAGGGAAATAGAATTAGTGTGTTATTTGAAAGAGCTGAGACTGTGGGGATTATGCTCACGAGCCCATGAAGTGTTTTTTAAGTTATGGTTATTCAGGACCTTTGTGAAGATAAGATCCTGCTTTTTGCCAAAAAAGATACAGCAAAAAAAAAAAAAACAACTTTTATCTTTTAAAATGTGACCTTGGACTTAAAAATGATTCTCCTTTCCTTTTGAGTTTGTTCTATGGCAAAAGGAGGAGAAGGGGTTTGATGACTCATTTTATCCCTGTCCCTTTCCTGGTGGTGTCCAGATTCCACTAGATTCTCTTATTGGTGTGAGGATATAGCCATTTGGCAAATAATTTGAGGAAATACGACAATTTATTTTGTTTGCCGCTGTATTGTATTCCAAAAGGAAATGCGGTTCTATTACAAGTTTGCTGGTAATCTTAAATGTCTAGGCTCCGATACAACTGTGCACTCATAAAAGGGAGGAGGGTGTTGGAGTGATTTGAACAATAGGTGAAAATGTTCTTTGTATGGAATGTACTGGTTATTTCCTTTGAGATTCAAAACTGTGCAATAATATTACTTATTGCTGAAGAATGGCTTTTCTTTCTCTCAAGAATGAAGAGGACTATCTAATGTCATTACTTAGTCTGGTGTGAGTATTTCATCCTTGGCTGTAAGAGGCTTTTAAAATAGGTTCATTTGAAGCCTTTAAGTTTACCTTGTGTGCAAAGTATAATACAGCGTTTCAGGACTTCCCAGCCCTCACATCCGGTTACAGTACATTTGACAATAGGAGATCAGTTTTCTCTATTCACTCTGTCAACTAAACACATTTCCCCTTCAATATAGTTGTTTCAATGAAATGAGACTGGCTACTTTTGTCATTTGGCACTTGTTATAGTAGCTTGTATTTTTTCCAGATGACTGTAGTGTACATGTCAGCACTATGTACATAGAACTCTATTTTTTTTTTAATAAAGCAGAATTCAATCTAAACCTTCTATATAGAGGAAAATAAAGCCATATGGAAAGGTTTCATTTTTCGGATGTACTTTTAGCAGACAGAATATTTAAATTCAGGTTTTGTAGAAGGCAGATTGAGTTTGTTCCATGTCATTCTCACTGTCGACTCTGAGTATGAAGAGCCCTGTGCCGACTCTTGGTTTTGCATTGCACACAGCATAATCTCTTGTCCTTGTGCTTAGACAGATGTGAAGAGTAAGGGGGCCTTGGGAAGATATTTCAGGCAGCCAGACAAAGTCAGACATTCTTGGAAACTAATGCAATCTAGGTTTCAGAAGAGATTGTAAAGCTCCGAAGACCTTTATTGGTTCCACAATGAGACATCGGCGGAACTCAAGCCAAGTGATGGCATCTGTGGTCATTGGTGAATTGACACTTCCAGGCCAGCTAAACCGGAAACCACTGACCCAAGACAGCTGGACTGCCTTCATTTGGAAATCTTACCACTTTGTAGAATTTGAAGAAAACACTCATGGAATCACGGAATAAAGATGTCAGCCAAGAAATGTCCTGGAAGACATCTGCCTCATATATGTGTGTAACAATCTGCTGTTGGAAAAACAAAAATCATGTGCAGCGTAGCTTGTAATCTACACCTTGTTTGAGAAAGATAGGGCTGTGAATGGAAATACATCTGGGTCTCTTTAAAATACCAAGCACTATATGAATGGGTAAATCTTAATTGCAATCACCATGGTTGGATGGATCTCTTCTCACCTCCAGAGTAGGCTGGAGCAGGTTGGAAGTTCTGAGGACATGGTGTCATGGAAGGAAGCCCTAAGGGGCAAAACAGATTCCAGTGGGAAAGGGACAGTCATAAAGGGGAGCAGTAAGGGAGATTTTCTTTACCAGTGAGCTGCTCTTGGCTGTTGCAGTGAGAGACTGGTGGTGTAGAGATTATGGAAAAAGCTGGGTGAGCATATTCAAAACTGTGTGTTAATTCTTAACAAAGTGATTGGCAGCAAGTATAGATTAATATGAAAGATATAATAAAAATTTGAATTGAAAGCAGCTGTAAAGTTATTAAAAGTCAAGTAAACAGGGATAGTATATTCCTTCTTTTAGCTGTTTCATTTTTTCTGGATTCTTTTTATTTTGGTGATGTCTGATGGCTCATAAATAAGACTTTTGAGCTTTCTATTTTACTGTTGTAAATAAAATTTAGATATTCTCCTATGTCATAACATGCTTTCCCTTGGTGTTCTTGGTATCTAATGTAGGGTATTTCAAATTTCAGAATGCAAGTGATTAGTGAGTGGAAGAATCTAATTTAGTGGTTTGTGACCATTATTTTTTTTTAACATTTTACGGCAGTATGATTTATATACAGAAAAGTGTACATACGCTTTGATACATTTTTACCAATTGAACACACCCATGTAACCAGCACCTAATGAAGAAGCGCCAGTTCCTTAAATGCCCACTCCTCACCCACCACTGTGATTACTTCAAATCACTACCCCCGCAAAGGTAAACCCACTGTTCTGACTTATAACAGCATAGATTGGTTTGGGCCATTTTCAACTTTATATAACTACAATCATACAGTATGAATGAACTCTTTTGTGTCTTTTCATTACGTATGGGAAATTTATCTGTATTGTTACGAACAGTTGTAGTGCTGCACCACTGTGTGAATATACCAACATTTATTTATCCATTCTACTGTTGATGAGCCTTTGGGTAGTTCCCGATGTTTGGCCTCATGAACATTTCTTCTGTTCATATCGCTTCTGTGAATATTCAAAACAAGTTGAATGGTGGACAAATGCATTCATTTCTCCTGAGTATATACCTAGGAGTGAAATTGTTGAGTCTTTACATATGGTCTATTTTGCTTTAGGGCTTTCTACCAGAGAGTTCCCCAAAGTGGTTGTACCAATTCGGAGTTAAATTTAATAGAACAAACAGGAACGGAATAGAGTTGAATGGAGTGGAAAAGAACACGAGAGCCTGTGTCACATGTTGTAGTGGTGATTATTGTTTCTGCAAGCTCCCATTTCAATTACGTAGATATTTATGTACTAGATCTCAGTATGAAATATACCTTTTTTCCTCTGAGTTTCCATCAAAATATTTAAGAAACACTTGTTTAATCTTAAGGCTCAAGTCCAAACTTTTATATTGACTGTATTGCTTTCATGAGCAGCAGACTTGCCTTGATGTCAGTGAGTAATAAAAAAGGCATTGAGCATAGGGAAATCATAAGCTCTTTTAGGATTTGGACCAACTTTCAACAACAATAATATGAAAATATTCTGTGATAGCTGTACAGAAAAGTGGAAAATATAAGGTTGAATAATCATTCATGATTTTGAGACAATCAGAACAGCAACCTGCAACCTGCAACACTTCACGTTTTCATTTTTGGTCTTGGGTACTGAGTGGTGCTCATGGAGTGTCCCTTGCAAAGCCTCCCTTCACACACAGTTCCAATTTACCTAGTTTCTCAACTAGAGAAGTCAAACACTTGGCAAGTACAAGGCAGAAGGCCAATTCCATCATAATAAGGAAAATGTATAATTCACATACAAACATATTTGCCTGAGCTTCCTGATTGATCACCTCAAATGGTTAGGACTTAATTGTCCTGTCAGCAGGGAGAGTATAGTATAGCTGACTGCTTGAGTTGTACGCTGGCTCTGCTACTTACTGCCTCCCTCCCCTCCCCTTCTCTCCCCAGTTCTGACTATAAAGGTGGCACCTATTACACAGTGTGGTTTTATCTTTTAGGCATATGGTTCTATTAAAAGTGCATTTCTGAGCATTTTATTTCCTTTGCTTGATATCCTTTAGTGTTCTCGTTGCCCTTAGGGAAATTTCTTTACGTGGCTTACAAGGTCCTGTGTCCTCTGGCCCCTTCTTACTGCTCCAAGCCTGTTGACTGACAATGTACCTTGCTTTCAGCCATATCGAACTCCTTTCGGTTCTTTGAATGTGCCAAACTCTCAATCTTCAAGGACTTACAGGAGAATTTCCCTTTCCCTCTACTGCGCCTGGCTAATTCCTGCTCATCTTTCAGGGCTGACCTTAGATGACATTTTCTCTATGAGATTTTCCCAAAGTGTGGATTATTTGCCCTTGCTCCTATTGATTCTTGCTGTTTTCGAAATGTGCTATGTTTTATTTGCTATTTTCTTCCCTATTGGATGTAGGCCCTCCAAGAGCAAGGACAACAATGTCTTTCTCATTCATTTTTATATCTTTAAAAGAGTGTTCATGAAGTTAGTCATGAAACACAGGGGTAGTCTCTGAAGCCTGGAATTGCAGGTGGCTTTTTTATTTTTGTCTGTTTATATGCTGTGATGAATTTTTCTACAATGAACATGCATTACCCGTGTTGTAAAATTGTGAAAGTTTTGAAATAAATTATCAAAAAGTAAATTTTAAAAATCAGATAACAATAGGGAATTGATAAAGGATGGTAACTCACTAATGAGTCTGTTATCTTTGGCTGGTATGAGAGGACGATAGAGTTCAAGGTGCCCGGCCGCCCCAACCCCGAGCCGCATTTGTCTGCATGATTCAGGGTGTGGAACTTGTAGGGTCCACCCTGTTAAAGGCAGGTATGATCAGAGAGGAAACGGAATATGATTCGGGGGGGAAGGATCCTTTAGGACCGACAGTTGGGACCAGTTGTGAATGTTTTTTGGCAAACTGTGAGAAAATAAAAGGGTTCCAAGTGTAGGAAAATTAAGGCTGCAGAACCTGGAAATAAGAGAAAAGGTGAGAGGAATGAGAAGTACAACGTGTACCAGAAATAGAGAAGAGGGAGGGACAAAGGAAAGAAAATGAAAGGGAGAAATGAATAGGGTTCATGTATATCAGAAAGGTATTTAGGGAACAGGTCAGGAAGGAACAGAAAGTAAAACTGTTGACGTGTCCTACCCAGTGCAGGACATCTGGTCTCCTGTTGGTAGTAGATGTGCCTCGTTCAGCCCTCCAGGTGCAGCCATCATAGCCACAGGGTCCTGCTGGGATTTCTGAAAAGTCCTCTTTGGGTCACTCTTTTCTTTGGGAGGTTTTGTCTTCCAGACTTAAGTGCACTGGGCCTCTGGTGTGAGCCATTTATTTACGTTTTGAAATGTGAGCTTTCTGTGTGAACTTTTCCTAGCCTGCTGAATCCGTGTGCCTGGGACAAAAGACATGACTTAGCTGTCAGTGCACTGAAGTATGCAGCCTGCTTGCAGGTCAGGTCACAAAGCAAAGCTGTTTAAAGAGTGTGGGGCTCCTCTCGGGAGACAACTGTGTGTCCATGCAGCATTTGTCAGCTGTGCTAAAGATGGAATTGAGGACGGAAAGGAACATCCAGAAGAACACTGTATGAATGGAAGGACGCCATAAAGTGTTTTAAACTGGTGTGAAGTCAGGTTTGAAGTGTTGAGGTCAGAGGGTAAGTTCTCTTTCACCTGGAGCTTAATCATTTTCTGGCAGATTTTTAGAAACCTAGTTGTGGTAGGTAGAGAATGGCTGTGAGGCCTCCTGCTGTTTACCAAGGTGAAGCCTAGAGACCAGAGTCCACTGGTCGTCACGTTTCGTTGGGCCTAGGAGGTGGTGGTGGTTATCCTGTATCATTTATTTTCTTATCCTGCCATAGAGTCTGCGTTTCACCATGGATATTGGGTCTTAGAAATGCATACTCTTGGTAACTGCAGGGAGTCTGCTTAGTGAAATTGATCTTGAAGCCAAGAGGGCTAATAAGACAGGCGATTAAATTGCCTTCATTATTCCCGGGAGAGAACTTAGCTCTCCTGAGGTGATTAAATTCAGTATATGGAATAACATGGATTGAGAAAGGAGAAACCTGCTTTACATTGTGGCCTTGAATTTATTTATGAGGAGATAGAGATTATTGTCACATTTGGTTAATTTGTCAGTAATCACAGGAAGTAGAGTTAGGCAGAGATAGGATGGTCTACAGGCTCCAGCCACTCCTCTTTTTCTGTTTTTGACATGGACTGCAGGCAACTTTCCACTTTCTGGTGTTGCTCTCCCATTGGAATGATTTATAGTTAGAGCAGTGTAGTCCAGAGTTTGATATTTTATGACCCATTGTGGAAACTGTTCTGTTTGCAGATACCCATGCTCATATGGAAAGTATTGAGTCTCGTTCATGTCTGTCTCTAGGAAATCGTTATGATGTTGCAGAAATGGCGTGGATTTCAGAGTAAGATAGTCCTCGCTTCAAATCTGGGCTCTGCCACGTACTTACTGGAAAACCTTGGACAATGTATTTAACCTTACAGTCTCACAGTTTCCTTACCTGTAAGATGAGGATAATAGTATTTATTTGTGTAATTGTGATGTTAAATAAGAAAGCGTATATATGTTAGAATTTTTAGTTGTGACAGAATTTGCTTTTGCTAATTTAAATGGAAAGATGATTATTAAGGGATATTAGCTCACAGAATCATTGGGAGTGCAGAAAGAATGGCCTCAAGACTGGTTTTCCAAGAATCACACTGCAGAACTGGCTTGCTGAGAGAGTTGGGTCCCAGAACCAGGTTGCCTCTGCTCTGATTAGAAATTGCTAAACCAAGAGCTGTTATTGCTGGTCCCAAGTCTTGGAAGAGCCAAATGCGTCTACCTTCATGCTCACCAGAAAGCTGGACTCACCTGAGTGGCTTCCACATTTCATTGTTCACTTCTCTTGTCCAACTTCAGGTCCTAACGTGCTCTTCTTCAATGGGTTGTTGTCCTTTTTATGAAGATTGCTTCCAGATGCCTTGCATTTGCCCTCTGATCTGGTATTGCTGCCTTGGTACCCCATTTTCCTCCTGCTCTCCACCCATCAAAATTCTAGTCATTTTAAAGACTTAACTCACATTTTCCTGTTCTAGGCTTTACAGAATTAAGTAATCTCTTCTTCAAATTTTAAAATACTCTCTATCTGATTGCCCTCATTTCTCTGGTATTATTGTGTTTGTTATTTTAAAATTTTATTGTGGTTTTTTTTTTGCATTTATAATCGACTTTCCGCAAATAAACTGTAAGTTCCTATCAACAAACTAGCAAGAATATATGTAAAATTTGGTGATCTCTATAGTAGTGAGCACATGGTATATATTCAACAAATATTTGTTGATAACAAACCAACCAGACTGTTAGCTAACTTAGAACTGGCTCCATTAGGAACTCCAGTGGGTGCTGTGATGAGCTACACAGATCTCCCTTTGGGAGTGAAGGACTTATTCCTCTATTTGCTTTTATCTCAACGTGGGACAACTCTGAGGGTCATTCCAGCTTCAGAAGTCCCTGTGGGGTTGACAGAGGTGGTGTTGAGACTACATCACTGTCCAGCTTCCCTTTTCTCAGTCCCCCTTCTGAGACCCTTCTCTTTCTTAGGTGCTGATCTGAAGAGCACTCCCTAATAAACTTCCTACACATTAATCTCAGACTTTTCCTAGGAGTTCGATGTGCAGCAGGAGCTCTATGACAAGACAGACAATAAATGATTTGAAAGTACTGAGCTTGGTTTGATAGGTTTGAAAGAAGAAGAAGTGGTTCAAATTTTGTCAAGGTTTTTAATGCCTGCTATAGTTAAAATCAGTGCCTTTTAATTGGTATTATCATTTTCAAATGAGAATCTTAAAAAAATTAATCACTAAGTTGTGTCTTGGCATTCAGGTAGGCTCCATCACCTTATTCAGAGTGTGATACGTGAGTCCACAAATAGGACAATTTTAACATGTATGTCTTATTTCTTACATGCAGAACCTTTGAAAAATTACTGGTGGATCCTGACTAAAGGAAAATGAATGTATTATAATGTTAATAATGTATCATAATGTTGTTAAAAGACCATTACTGATTTGAGTTTTCTAAATTAGTTGAAAACCAAATGAAGCAAAATTAGAAATAGTAAGAATATAAATAAGTTTGTTTAAAAATTAAAAAAAAATTAGTTGAATTTTCAGAGACTCACTGTCAATTTAAAATAAATTATATTTACTAACTTCATGGTTTTGCAGTGAAAATTGTGCATTTGGGAACATATTAATTGTTATTTTACAACAATTCTATTTATAAACAGCATGATTATTTAATGGAATTTGTAATTTTACTACATGTATAACATGGCTGTTCTCCCTCTCCCTGAAACCACAGTCATATAGCTAGAAGCAATCTTAGGTTTCATCCAGGGAGTCTATGCCTCTTAGTTTACATATAAGGATAAAGCAGATGAAAAAACATGTCCAGAGTCAAGATCCATCTAGTAGCCAAACCAGGTAGCTAATGCAAGATCTTCAAATTCCATCTATGGTATGTGGTAGTCACTTCCCTGTGTCTGTCTTTTGGGGATTATTTACGTAAATTATCTCTCACTCAGGGCTGAAGGATGATTTTTTTTACTTGCATTTTTTAATGCTATGCCAAATAATTTGAAGCATTCACAAACCAGAGTGTAGTGTCTGAATTCCATAAAATAACAAAAACCCAGACAAGTTTAATTTGGTCAAGAGATGGACATTTTTGGTCTCCATGATGCCCAGTAGGTGAGTTGACAGAAATATTTATTTCTGAAATTACTATTTGTACCTGCTATGATAACATGTGGTTGCATAACATGAACAGATACCAAGAAGATGGAGGTGGGGCAGTAGCCTTCTGTTAATGTAATCAAGTTCTTCTCAAAGGCTGAGGAATAAAAGAAGGTAGATTTTTAGTTCTCCCACTCCTCTAACCCCACTCTCCCCACAGGTAAGCTGTTTGCATCAACCTGGCTACCTCAGAGAGACCTCTGAACCTTGTTCCTCTCACTTAAGGTTGAGAGGTTGGGAAACATCAGTTGGCTGTGGGCCCTCTGTGGGCTGTGTTTCTAGATTTATTTAGAAGCTTGGAATAGATCTTTAGCCTTCTAGTGGCAGAGGTATGTGTCTATCAGGTTAACCTGAAACCAGAGCAAATGCTGATTTAGCTTTTATTTGGCTAATTTGCTTCTTCATAGATAGCCAAATGACCATATAAAATAGAGTAAATGTTTTGGCCATAGTTGACATCTTCATGAACCAAATCTCCCATGTGCTGTTGTTACCTCTAGAGAGGTCAGGCCTATTCAGAGCTGTTTTCCTATAGTCTGTGTAACAATACAAAATAAGCCTGATCTACAGGCAGAAAAATAAAAGTAAAAATGAAAGTAAATATATATCTCCATTTGAAGAATAAACTCAGTATTTGACTTCAGTGGAACTTAAGGTATCAGAGCTTAAATTCTTTCATTGGAGTTACAATACATTTTTGAAAAGTAGTTTTTGGGCTATGGCTTCCTTAACCCCAAGCAGATCTTGCTCATAATTGTTATGCATCAGATGATAGAAACTTGGTTTCCAGACCCTGATTCTCTATTGATAACTGCCTTATTAAATACAATTATTTCTTTAAGGTGAAATAAAATGTCAGCTTGAAATTGTGCAGTTGCAGCCTGTCTTGAGAAGGACTCATTTCCTAGTTCTCACGGAATAATGTTTATAATTAGTCTCATTTCCCAAGAGACATTAATTACCTGCACCTAGATCATCCATGACATGCCAGAGTGTACATGGGTCTTGTGAAGTAGATATTCATTTTGCCAAATACAACCTTCAAAGTTTTAACTTTTACCAGTAATACTCTATATATCAAGGATTATCATTATGCCTGATGGGGTTTTGTATTTGCACTTCTAAGTGTCAATGTTATATAAATCAGAGGCCAGGTCCATATTATTACCACTAATAAATACTACAGTTCCCATTTATTGAATGTTGACCATATGTTAGATACTGTATAGAGGTTTTATATATATTGTAATCTTTTCTATAACAGTGCAATTTAGGTATTATTGTATCTATTTAATATATGAAAAACACTAAAGCCAGGAGAAGTGAACTAACTTACTTGGTGTCCTGCATCTGGCTTGTAACAGACTTGGGATTCAGAGCCATTCTCTCTGGGTTCACAGCTCTTAATTTTTCATTTTTTCACTAGGAAAATGATATCTGTGCAATACAAAAAATTTGGAGATGGATTAACTGACCCACTTTCCATATAATTATTTATTGCAGAAAAATACTCTGCTTTCTTTTTTTCTTTTTTTTTAATGCTATGAGTCAACCCTTTGTCTATAGAACTAACATGGTAGTGGTAATACTTAAAATCACAAGCCACCTGTAGTAGTGGTAAAGTGTGCCTGGGTTTGAATCCCATCTCAGCCTTTTACTAGACACTTGACTCCAGTTAAGTCACTCAGCCCAATCCAACAGGGAGTTCTGCAGCCTAAATTATACCTTAGGTTTGTTTTGCCTTGAGGAAAGGGATCTGGGCTCTCATATTCCCTCACCAGTCAATCATTGGCTAAAGGCCAGGAAGTAGAGGAGAGAAGAGAGGATATAAAAGTCCAGGCACTTTCAATGATTTGCCCATTTGACAAAGTGGTGCTGCCAGCGTTAGCCACTAAAGCGCCACAAACTTGGGGAAGGTGGGGCACACGGAACTGACAGACTAGGTCAGAGTCCTGTGCATTGCTCCTTGTCTGATGCACTGTAGGCATGTCCTGAGCTGTAGGAATGGCTGCTTGGCAAGACTGGTCTGGAAAGACCCTCACTGTTCTGCTGTGGGCCCAGAGCTGTGGTTCCTTTCATTCTTGAGGGTGCCTGGGATCCTGTTCTGTCTCCCTCTGCTTTTCTGCCTTAATAAGCAGAACCTTGTTCTTGGCCCCTGGAGTTGAGACACAGGGTATAAAAGAGGAGTAAGGCAGAGCCTTGCCATTTGCAGAACTTGTGAGGGAGGCAGCCATGCATATACAAGTGGCTAAAATAATTCCTAAAGACAATGACATTGGGATCACACAGGGTTTGTAAAAACACAGTGCTGTAGGAACATAAGAGAAGGAGTAGAGAATTCAAATGGGAGCTTTGAGGGAAAGCTTTGTGGCAGTGCTGGCATTTTGGCAAAGCCTGGAAGGATAAGTATCTGTAAGATTTTGAGATGGGAAAAGGGAAGACCTTACAGATGAAGGGAAGAGCATGAGCAACTACTGAGAGAAATGAAGCATATAGTTTGCTTGAGGCCACCGAGGTACCTTAGTGGGATGAGTCAGGTGGAGCAGGGCCTTGATGCTGTGGAAACTTGCACAGGGGGACAATGCTGTCAGCAGTGGCCAGGTTCCATAGCATTGTGCTGTTAGCACTGTTGTTCCATTATATTACACCAAAGGTGTGCTTTAATAAGCTGTTCTTACAGATGACTGCAACAGAAGGTTCCAATGGAAGGTTCTACTGAGGCCCAATAGCAATAGAAATAACATTCCAAACTGAAGTGCAAGACCAGGATTTCCAAAGCAAGTGACTGAAAACGTAAAACCTCAAACCCTTCATCCATATTGAGGGTATAAAAGGATTGAGGAGAGGAATACTTTTGAAGAGGATTTGTGGAGAACATTTTTGGGGAGAGTGGGTTCCAACCCAAAGGAATTCACTAAAGGAGTTATTCCCCATTAGAGAAAAAGGTGCTTTCAGGATGCCGGCTGGAGTTGTGTGTCCCTTTTGAGCTTAGGGGATACAGTAGCCTCGTGTCTGATGTCAACTGGGAAGTCTGGAAGGTAGGAGATGGCCTCTTGGTTGCCTTGAGCTGAGGAGTAAAGGACAGATTGCTGTGCAAGGGACTGACAGCACTTTCAGTTATTGGAGTAGATAATGGGAGCTGCAGTAGGAGATAGCTGGGATGGGGTCTTCCTACGTCTTAACAAAAAGGGCTTCATTGAGGGGCACTCAGACCCCAGCAGACAGAAGCTGCAGGCTAAGGAAGGAATAAGCCACCAGCTCAAATAGAAGTACATTCTGCTGGTGGCAGATCTGTAGTTCTGGAGCATCTCTAAAGAACCCAGAAAAGTACCCGCAAGAGTCATCTTTTAGACATCTGCCAGGCCCCAAGAGTGGCAATGCTAAAAAGTATTATATCAGTCAAGTAAGAATGTCCCTGCCCTGTTGCCTTTACGTTTTTCATAATTCAGAGGGGTTGGAAAGCACATTTAGCCAGTTGGGCCGTGGAAGAGGGGAGAAATTGTCTTTAGCCCGTTTCTTAACCTTAGGCTTCTTGACTATAGTAAGCCCTAGCTGGGGGTGGGGTGAGAAGTGGGGGAAGAAGTCTTACTTTTATAGCAAGACTGATATAAATAGCAAGACTGATATAATTCAAGAGTGGACATTTTAAATAATGGATTGAAAATATTTATATTTCTTAAAGGTTATCAGAAAAGTTAAGGGACTGCTCAAATTTTCATCCAAGGGTATCCACCAATTCAATTCCCCTGAATAAATTGTTTTATGGCAAAGTACTGTTAATTATGCTTGTTTATTGTAATGGTGACACTACTAATTATTCTTAAAATTGTTTCCACGGGAAAAACGCATCCATTTCCCACAAGGATGCAATGCACACACTGGCACTCCCTTATTTGGCCATGTAAGTAATACCATTTGGTTATTTCCATGGTTATAAGCATACCAACCAATGAATTAATGATCCTGATTTAAGAGCCAAGTAAGTGACTTTCATGCTTCTAGGATCACATCTAATCTAGAGTGAAATGAGACACTGTCTTCAACTGATCTTCTTAAAGTGGTTCCTGCATCAGGTATAAGGCATCTTGGCACTAGGGTCTGGGCCCTCACCTTTCTTCCTCCATGCTGAGACACAGACGCTCTGTAAGTTCACCAGCTCCCAGCACGCCCCTTAGCAGGGCACTGATCCCACTGGTTCCCAGTCACAGGCAAGGAGACACTACTTTTTCCCCAGGGGGGTTTTGCTAGGCCTTTAAGATTTGAATTGAAGTCAACCCAGATGTTAATGCTCAAAGAGTGACTGCATTGTCTGAGCTCTTCTGAGAACTATGTGCTAAGCACTCAATAAAACCTGTGCATTGTACTGTAATAACCATGTATGGTGTTAGATGAGTACTAGATTTATCAGGGTGATCACTTTGTAAGTTATATAAATGTCTAGTCACTGTGTTGTATACCTGAAAGTAATATAATGTTGTATATCAACTGTAATTGAAAAAAATATATATTAAAAAGGAAGAACCTGTACATCCTCCAAACCTGCTTAAGCATTTTGTGAAGCAAACTTTTCTTTTAAACTGAGGTCAGCAAACTTCAGTCCATGGTCCACATCCAGCCCTCTGCCTGTGTTTCTGTAGCCTGTAAGCTAGTCATGGCTGATACATTTTTAAGTGGGGAAAAAAATCAAAAGAAGAATAGCAGATGACAGATGAAATTCATGTTTTAGAGGACATAAATAAAGTTTTATTGGAACACAGCCATGCTTATTCGTTTATGTATTGTCTGTGACTCCAATGACAGTTGAATACTTTCGACAGGGACCTTATGGCAAAGCCTGAACTATTTACTATGAGGACTTTTATGGGAGAGTATTTGCCAATTCCTGATCTAAATGATTACACTACCTCCTATTTATGATTTTATCTTGATCCAAGAAGATTCTCTTTTCCATACATTAACCATTTTACTTTTGATTCTGGTGTTTAAGTTATAGCAGTCATGGGGTTGCTGATTTGGAAATGAAGTCTTCCCCTGCTAGTAGATTTCAATGTTCAGCAGGTCCTCAACATCATTTTGTTCAACATAATTTCTTTTAAAGTTGTGTCATTCAGTGTCATTATTTAGTTATAACACTGATGAGAAAAAATATTAATTCCCTGCCAGGCCCACTGTTTGTATAGAGTTTGCATGTTCTCCCCATGCCTGCAGGGTTTTCCCTGGGTGCTCTGGTTTCCTTGCATGCCACGTGAATTGGTGTGTCTAAATTTCTCCGTCTCAGTGAGTGTACGTGTGGGTATGAGTAAGCCCTGCATTAGAAGGGTGTCCTGTCCAAAGTGGGTTCCCCCGCTTTGGACCCTGAGCTGCCCAGACAGGCTCCAGCCACCTGAGACCCTGAGCTGGAATAGGCGGGTTGGAAATTAATGATCTTACTTGTTTTTATTAATCTCTTTCTTTTATGTATGTATAGCTGACATTTATGTCACTGTTTAATGTTAGAAGTGTTTTGGGTCCTTATTTAGAAGTTTGATGATGTTTTTGTGACCAGAAATATGCCATAGGAACTGAATTCTTGTTTATATCAATTAGCTAATGGTAAAATTGGTTTTGTTATATGTTGCTTTGCTTATGGTCGCAGTTTCCAAGAACTGATCGATGATATTAAGTGAGGACTCTACAGTGAGTTAGGCAGCTGGAGTTTAGGCTTGCCTCTGTCATTAGCTTAGAGACTTTGGGCAAGTTATTTTAGCTTTTGGGGCTTTGAGGAAAGAACTGTTTCACAGGTTTTTTTCAGCCCATGCTTTGGGGACTTCTAGTCACTCTTTGAATCCTTTTAGGATCAAATAGACAAGGGCTCCCAGTACCCACTATGTGATCTTCAACTAGAGTCCCCTCAAGAGTATGAGATTTACATATTGGCCATTTGCATAAGATTTTAATGGATAGAAAGGACTTGCTGCTAAGCATTTTTTGAAAACCCATGGAATCACATCATGCCCAGGGTCCCTCACTATTCCATAAGACTAAGAGAAAGGAAGAGCTTTAGGGGTATGATACTACTCAAAAGTTTAAGCCGTGGACGGGAGATACTAACCTTCAAATTCTAAATCCAGCTTTTGGGCTTATTTTGTAATGGTCTACTGGTTGCAGTTTCCCCATGTGGATAACAGAAGTACCACATTATAATTTGGTTCTCCAAAACATGTGGTAATTCTGACAATAGACACTATTTGAAGAATAAGCGGTAGTCTGGCTAGTTCATTCCAATTTTTGGCTTACTAAAAACTCACAGATGTGGATTCTACCAGGGAAGCTAAGAGGTAAGCAGCATCTTATTTCTGTCAGGTTAGCCCTCAGGGTTGACAGAGCTTTGATATGCAATTCTCTAAAATAATGTGAACTCATCATTACTTTATATACTGAAATATCGACCACTATGGTTTTGATTGGTGAAGTTCATTAGAAAGCCTAAAAAGGGTAAAATGATAAGCCACAGTTTTTCCTTACTCCCTAATGTAGACATGATTAGATTTTTAGATGCATTATCTTTGAGTTGATAAACATTTTCAGTTATTATCTTAAGAAGGCAAGCTTAACTGAATTTGAAGTCCACAGTCTCTGTGTTTTACGCCCATTTGCAAATGACCTTTCACCTGTCCACTTAAAAGATTAATAATAGAGAGCAGGCAAATTGTTTAAGATACAGATTTGGTTTATTTTCCCTAAATAATGCTTAATAGCGGGTATGTTAGGAGATGATGTTGATAATTATTCAAAAGTCAAATTTAGGAAGTATAAGTGAGTAAAGAGAGGTAGAAACGATGTTCAAAGGAACAACAGAAGAATCCATTAAATTTTATTTTAAATAGGCACACTCAGTTTTTTCAGTAGAAGTTTATTGACCATCATCCTACACCAAGCACTGTGGTGGATAAGACAATAAATTAATTAGATAGCAACGTGCTTTCAAGGGACCTGCTGTCTGGAGAGGAGTTCAGAGGCAAAGAGTGGATCCTCTTTATTTAATTCAGACAACCCTCCCCTGCCAACTGCACTAACCATTAGCAACTTGGGGCCCACCTGGCAAGGAGGTCTCAGCTTGGTGGAAACAATGCGTGAGATGGGTAATTCTAACTCATCTTTCCCAGAGCTCTTCCCCGGCTTTCAGTTTTGACAGTATCGACTTATGTTTCAAATCATCCTCAGATAGGAGATCTGCAGAGACTGTGCAGATTTACAATCCTGTCCATTCAGCACGAGGTTTGCAGCAGTGTCTGCAGTAGAGCATTTGGGAATAGAATTGCAGAAGCTCTGAATCCAAATCTTCCAACTGTGATGCTTTACCATCAGGATTCTCAGGGAGAGCTTGGGGTCCCACCCTGGTCTACAGTTGAGATTGAATTGTGGGCTCTGCCCTCAACCGTTCTGTCACTCCTGGCCAATCACTTGATTTCCCTTTTCAGTTTCCTGGAATGTGGTGAGGTCTAGCACTTCCTCCATCTGCTCTTCCTCACATTATTGTGGTAATTCACTGAAAGATAGCTCTTAATTGGCATTCATTGGAAGCTTCCATGAACGTATATGATCTAGGTTGAAAGGGCATGGTAGAATGAAGTTTCTTAAGATTTATAGTCACCCTGGGGTGGCTGAGAGGATGGAGGGTATATTTCAAAGCCTGGTTCAATCTCCTGAATTGGGAACTTTGAAAGGAACTTGGACTTTGGGGAGTTTGAATTTTCTAGTTCTTGGCCAAGTACAACTTTCCATTCCTGAGGAAGAAGTCTATAAAAAGGCCATTTGGACTTCAAAGAGATGATGTTTTGATGCATTAAGTGTACATATGAATCAGAAACATGTGGATTAAATTTCCCGTTCAAACACGTGGCCTTGAAAATTTCAGGGGAAAGTGTTTGGCAAAGTGTGCCTGGGATTTCGATAAAGACAGAGCTTTTTTTTTTTTTTTTTTCATGTTTGAGAAATTTTATCTTCTTCCACATGCCCCACTGTGGTCTGATTGACATAGCCCTAATGTATACTCCGAGGGCGTCAGGGGAAAATTTGCCTACTGATGAAGACATAATGAGTTTAGGAAAGGGGAGGAGGATATGGACCTTCCTTGCAAGGGTCACTGCAATTTACAAAACCCCAAACCCAACCAAGTAAGTTTTTTCCTGGAATAAGGACATGGGAAAGCAAGACACCAATTACACTGGCGACAAGTGCTGTGGGACACTCCGTTGGTTCTGTTTTAATGACTAGTGTCCTGTCCTCTCAGTTCAAAGCTACCATCAATATTGGTGTGATCCTTGCTAGATAGCCCTGAAAGAACTCAAGAGAAAAACCAGCCCTTCTGAGTTTGGCTGCCAAGGCACCAGACTCTGCATAAATGTTGGTTCATCTGAAGTTCACTGGCTGTAGCATGTGTAGGATGCCTTTTTGGGTTCTTCTGGAAGAAACCAACTGTATCAAAGAGGAGCTGGAAAACTACTGCACTAATGTCAGCTTCAGCACATCTTCCAGTGTAAATGGATGACCTTCCATTCAAATATAACAGGTCCTCCATCCATTCTAGAGAAGAACATGGAACCCAAATCAATGTTTGGTTGAAGGTTAGGTCCAACGTTCTTGCTTTCTTTCTTTTTGTTATATAATGATGTATTCCCCCCCTGAATATAAATAATTATTGTAGAAAATTTGAAAAACACTAACAACTATATAGAAGAAAATAAAAATGACCATAATCCAATAACTCAGTCACCATAAGCATAGCCATTCTTTTATGTCATTAAGTATTTTTCAGAACCATTTCTTTTAACAGCCTTTTAAAATTCCACCATATAGATGTTTCAGAGTATATTTTACTGATCTTCTGTTGTCAATATTTAGTTTCTTTCCAATTTTTTTGTTATGATAATGCAGAGATAAACATTGTTGAACATAAATCTGTGTTCCCATCTTTGATTATTTCCTTAAGGTAGATTCTTAGGGAGGAGATTGCTGATTTAAAGTATGTGAACATTTTTATACACTTCAATACATTATGCCAAGTAGGTTTCCAGGAAGGTTGAATTGATTTATTCTTCCACCTGCAGTGCATTTGAGGGTCTCTTCCATCCTTTGAAGCCATTACAGGGTTCAAGGGCACCCTCTGTATTATGCACAGACTCACAGATGGCATATTTATGAATCCTTTGCCATACTGGGCTCTCCAGTAGGAATGGCAGTGACCATGGATGCTAACCACTGAGCCATGGATGAGGCGAGAGCCCTGCAGGTTGTTTAGAGGCTCTTGGTAGCTTTAGAGTATATTGGCTAAATTTTCCTTCCCCCCAGCCCATCAGGGTTCCAATTATCCCCTCTTTTCTTTTGAGTTGTTCTAAGAATCTGTATGGCTATGTCCATGGAGGTACTCTCCAAACCAACTTTGGGCTGGATACAAGGGATGGACGTCTTCTTCCAAGCCTTTTGTACAGTTTATCTCCCAAAGACACAGAGACCATACCCTTGACTTTCCAGCCCAGCATGGTTGAATGAGAGCTGAGATCTGAGACAACTAGTGTATGGCCAGGATGTTCTTCACTGCATTGGACCCTCCTTGACTGTTAGTCCAGAGCTGCCTGAATTGTATGGTCTTACCATTCTTTCCTGGGTCTTTGCATCAAGGGGGTGGTGCTGCACAGAAGAGTGGCAATCCTGCCTCCTGAAATTAAGTGGGGGATGCCTTCCAGGATCTGTGAGCCCAACCTGCCACCTCTCTCTCTATGCTGTTTAGGCTCTTATGTCATTTCCCCTCTTCCCCCTGTATATGAGGAATGCAAATTCACATTAATATTAGGTTAAGTAATAGTAACACATACTTTGGCAAAGTAAATTTTCTATTCAGCAAACCATCAACTAAAAAATTCCAATGTCAGGTACACAGATTTTGCTGGATTATCCATGACCAAAAAACTAAAATAAAATAAAATAAAAAAATATATGTGTATGTGTGTGTGTGTGTGTGTGTGTGTGTGTGTGTATAAAAATAATCCAATCTCTTCATTAACCAAATACTTGTAAGTAGAGTATATGGAGATGTTAATACTTAAATATCATTTTAAAAACTAAAAAAACAAAAGAAAAAAATTTCCACTTACTTTAGGCCACATAGCATTCTGACAGGCATAATTAATGACATAATTTCCTGAGTGTCCATAGTTCCTTTAAAAAAAAGCATATAACACACACATATAACAAAGACTCAAACAGGTAATTAAAATGCTTCCCATTTTTAACGAGTAAACCCTTCAGAAACCTGACAGGCAGCATCCGGGCCCTACCTCCCACTCTTTATTAACTGACATGTCAAAGAAGAAAGCCATATCATTTTTGTGTTCCCATGGCACAGAAACTAATTTTGGGTGTTTTTGGTCAGGGAGATTTATGGATCAGCATTTGAAACTTCTCTTGGGTTCCTGAGAGAGTAGTAACATTCTAGGAGCTGGATGAATTTAGTAACCTCCCTGTGTAATATATGGGCTCCTGTCAAACCTATGGGTATCCCTGAATAACCCTCTATTATGGTCCAGCTGTTTCTTAAAGGAAGCCATGGAAAATATCAGGAGATTGCGGTAGCCCTCCCCTGCTTTGCTGGGTCACCTTGGGGAGGAT
This sequence comes from Lyroderma lyra, assembly GCA_004026885.1. Lineage (NCBI taxonomy): Eukaryota > Metazoa > Chordata > Mammalia > Chiroptera > Megadermatidae > Lyroderma > Lyroderma lyra. Next base: position 274,549 of record PVJL010000072.1, on the reverse strand, counting down.
AGAGTTGAGCAGCAATTCTTCAGGAGGCTTCTGAAGCTCTCAGGAGAATCGCCCGCTGAACGCGGTTGATGGTGGCCCTTGAAATTACTGGAAAGGGAGAGAAGGGTTACCTGGGAATCAGCATGGAACAGATGTCAAGACTGTCTTTAGATTAACCTTCTCAGGGAGCGTTGGGTGGGAGAAAGTTGATGTTTCAGAGCACAAGTGGAAGTCATAGAAGGTTAAATAGAAGACACATTTGTTTTGACTTTTGGTGTTAAAAAGAACAAATATTTGATGTTTATTTGCTGCCAAGGAGAAATAAAGGTGTAATTGTCATTTGGTAGGATGACTACTTTTTGATAGCCACAGAATAAACTTTTAAAACCTTATATCTATCTGCAACATTTCCCTTTTTATTCTAATGGAGGTGACAACAACATGCTTCTTCCTAAGACCCTTAAGCTGGACACCTGGACCTTTAAGGACCGCCCCATAGAATAGGCAGCTTTGAGATCTGAGACGCTTGGATCTTAATCCTTCCTAGGTGTGTGGCCTTGGGTAAAAATTTAACTTCTCTGGGCCTGATTCCCTAAGCTCCAAGTGAGGGTGATCATGCCGATTTTATACGGTTGGTTCAAGGATTCATTGAGATAATGCAAGTAAAGTTTTTAGTGGTGTCTGACACATGGTAATCCTTCAATGAATGGGAGCCTACAGAGTGATTATTAGGGAAGCAGCAGGAGAGATAGAAATAGATGACTGTATGGAACACAGGAAGGCTAAAATCAAGGCTGTGGGAACTGCCACCATTTGTGCCATAAAGAACCTTGATGGAGTCTGGCCGCCTTTTAGGTGGTAAGCTCCGTAAGGATGGATACTGTTTGCTCACCAGCCATTTCCAGCGCCTGACACGCAGTGGTGCACAGGGTGTGACTGTTTGGTGGATGAATGAATAAGTGAATGAATGAACACCTAAGTCCCAGTTCAAATTTTCTACCATCCATGGAGATTTCTCTAATCCATTCTGATTTCTCTCTTCTCCGAGTTTCACTGCCTGGCCTACCTTTTGGAAACTTTATTACATTCTCCCTCGTACTGTTATTTAATGGTTGTGTGTGCGTGTGCGTGTGTGTGCACGTGTGACTCCAGAAGACAGGAGCTACGGCTTACACTTCTCCTGAGTCCTTGCCTGGCCTCCCCTCACCCCTGCTGACACCTCTAACAAACTCCAGTGTTAGGCACACATTAGTGACTAGATACATACACTTCACATTGAATTAGTGGAGGGGAGTAAGCAAATGGAGTTATAGATTTGTGAAAATTCACACTGTCCACAAGACAGGTTGAATTTTATTTGCTCCCCTAATCATTTCAGGAGTCTAGGGGCTTGGCATGTGTCCACTTGTCTTCTTTTGCAGAATATCTCAACCAGTCCCAACAGGGCTATCTTGTGGTTAAAAGTTCCCTTACTGCCTTCCCATAAAGTAAATGCATATTCTCAGGAAGTCGCCACTTTAACTTTGGTTGACAGCAGTGTACAAATCTGTGCCAACAGAGAAAATCCTGCTGCTTTGCAATTATTGACTCTTTGAATGGGCAAGCTGGGGATAAATTCATTGGTTTCTCCAAGACTTTGGTTTCCAAGTATGAGGAATATGACTCCTGTGTGACCATATTTCATGGCCACCACTGTGGCTGCTAAGAGGTTTTGCTTAAGGCTGCAGCTGGGGCTAGTTGAGGGTCTGCCAAGAGCAGGAGCATGATATATTTGCGTGGTGTGCACGGATGTCTGTTTTCATATGTATACCATTCATAGATATTGCTTTAGGGATTGAGGAGAAGGGTGTGAATGCTCTGTTTTCCCCATAGTGGTTTGTAGGTTGCTTCTCCTTTCTGACTTCCACCAGAGTCCTCAAGATGACAAGTCCTTAGAAAAAGCCAGTACTTGATAGTGGTGCTTCAAGGAGGAAAATATGCAAGCCATTCACAAGACCAGGGTAGGTATTAGGCATGGAGGCATTAAGACTTATTGATACACATTTGTCACAAATAGGTATGTATGTTCCTACATTTTCTGTGGGAGCTTCAAGTTCTATTTTGACCCTGCCCCTAACTCATTACCCTGCTCAGTCTGGATATCTGCATTAAGGGAAAGACTTTTGGAAGATTTCCAACATAACCCTCCCTATTTCTTATTTAGGGAAGATTCTATAGGATTTTAGGAACTGCTTGGACAAAGGAAAAGAGAGTTCTCTCTGACTCAAGCTCTCTATCCAACTGAATTTTTCAGTTCTTAAATGTAAATTTTGAGTCCATCTTTAAATCACCTGACATGGTGTCTAGCTCCATGCTTTTTATATATTGAGCCCTCTTTAAATATTTTTAAGTTTACATAGATTATAGTAATAAAGAATATCCGATATTGCTCATAGGTAAGAACTGGGGGTTTTAGGACAGAGTAAAGAGACTCTGTGTGTGTATGTGCGTGTGCACATGTACACTGACACATGCATGTGTGTCTTAGAGTTGGAGAAAATGATGTGGCTAGAAAAGACAAAAACCATGGTGCACTGGGCACTTACAGCGTGCCGAACTTTGCAGGCATCACCTTATCTACTTCTCACATTCTCGTAATAGCTACGAGGCGGGCCTTATTGTGACCCTTATTATACGGATAGGGAACTTGATGTTTCAAAGGGGACATAACTTGTTCAAGGTCAGACCGCTCGTAATTGGCAAAGTCAGGATTCAAATTCATGTTTTTCTCACTCTAGAGCTTGAGCTCTTCCTAATGTTACATTGTCTTAAAGCTCCTAGTAGACTAAAACACCCCCCACCCCGACACCCACCCACCCCGCACTCCCTCCCTCCTACCACTAACTCTGAGGATTCGGGATTGTTCTCTGGGCTCTGGAGATATTCAGTAAGCAAAAGCTCCTGGTACTGAAAGCATAAATGAAGAATGTGTTCAGGTTTTATCAGTGGAATGGGCTCATGAATACCACTAGCAGCTGGGCCAGCATGTGGTTCTCAGGCAGTTGGGCGTGACTTACAAAAAGGTTTGTGAGCTCATAAGCTGTGTGGTTTTGGGGGGATTGCTCCCCTGCTGATCTGCAGGAACCAGTCCCATATCCGATTCCTGGAAGTGGACTGTGGGGGCTGCAGTTAGCTTGGGCTTCCTGGATGTCTCCTTGTCTGTGCATCTCCCTCTCCCTGAAGATGCCCTCATTCTTTGTTGATAGAGAGGCTGTTTACTATTAAACACTCTGTTGGCTGGATGCCCCCTGAGTGTTTTGGAAAGATATATCTCATCTGTTGTGGAGGGAGGGCTGTTTGTCTGCAGTGTTTGTGCTCTTTCTCACTGTCTCTTTCACTTTCTCCTCAGAAACAGCTACAGAGAATCTTTACCTGTTTTTGAGAATTGGGTCTGTATCCCTTGGATCACTGACCATAACTACCTCAGACCCTAATTATCTCATAAATGGACCTGGGATTTGGTTCTAATGCTCAGCCTAGGATCAGAAAGCCTTCTTAAATATCTCAAAGAATAGCTCATCAAGTGATTAAAGAAACATTTTGCAAACTGAGATCAATACCCTAAGCTCAACTCTCACTTAAAGTCAGACCACCAATGTAATCAATTTCAGTAGGCATTATCTTGCTCCATCAAGGAGAATCAACAAGCCATGTTATCTTCACGTGGGCTGCATACATGATGCATAATAGAGTTTAAGTGAGTAGAATCTCAAAGAGAAGAGGAATTCCATGAATAGCTCATCAGTCACAGATGACAATGAAAGATGTCGACTAGCTTAATGGAATTGCTCACCTGCTGCTTCCAGGAAGCTGATTAATTCAATTTGTCAGCCCCTGGCAGATGCTAGCAACCTGGGCTCACCACTAGAACTCATAAGGACCTAGATTGAATTCCGATGTCTTTAGTTTCTCACTTCCTTTCAGCAGCATGTACAATAGGGTCTGTTGGCCCCAAAGGCAGGTGTTTGGAGGCGGCTGCTCTGAACTGGTAAAGAATAAACTCAGTACTGAAGAAAATTGGCTAAGCTATGACCTGACATGGTGTTCCTTGCCATCCTCCTATAGTCCTCCAGTACTGTGCTTGCTGCTAGAAGGCTTTGAGATGTCTCTGTATGACTGTAGTAACCAAGCAGTGACATCGGACACTGGTGCTACTTTTTAATATAGAATTAAAGAGTCCTCTTGCCTCAAATTGAAAGACATTTGTGTGTGTGTGTGTGTGTATGTGTGTGTGTATCTAAGTTTCTCATTAAGTCTTCCTTGATCAGGAAGAAAAGGTAGTAAATTCCTTTTAAACTTACCTATTCTCAATAAAAAATAACCCCCTGGCTTCTCATGAAATGCATCATCCCAAGGTAGTTAATGTTCACTGAGACATTTTCCTCTGCAGGATGTTGAGTTTGTATGGATATTGTTCAGAGACATTTAAAAGATGTAGAAATAGAAAAATCAGGTACTGTCATTTGATTTGGAACCTAGACATAAGAACTGGGTAAAAGTGTTATTCCAGGGGCAAATGCCAATGAGGTCATGGCCTGAATTTCCCACCAAAAAAGCAAAAATTCAGGAGAGTAGGATTACTTTGGAAATGGCAAAATCATTGGAGAGCACCTGCCTTTTGTGAGTGACCTACTTAGCATTCTTGAGACTACAGAGCCACAACCGAAGGTCCAAAAAGTGTAGCTCTGAGTGCTTATAGCAAGCAGGGTTATTTAAGGAATTTCCCGGGCCCTGTGGCACTATTGAATATCAATAGCCAGTGACAGGTTGGGAGTGAGGGTAGTGTACAGTTACAGAGGGAGTGAGTGACATTTTTTGTGCCTGGCTTGCCATCCATAGCAAGCTGCTTGGGTACACATCTAAATTTTATAGCCTTTGAACATGTGGCCCTCAACACATATTGGACATTTGAATTGACAGGTAATTTTGAGTAAAGTGGATTTCTTATTGAATTTACTATGATTTCTCTGTCATATGTTTTAAATTTTCAAAGCGGTGAACCAGGAGGCCTGGAGCTTCCAGTGTTAGGGAACCAAACCTGAACAGTGCCAGAGACTAAGATTTTAGAAAATTAAATAATCTTTGTAACACTGGTAGTGCTTATCACTTTAGGAGGCAGGAGTCTTACTAGGAGATGGTTTTTGCAAAGGTAATTGGATTCAGTTGCTGCCCTCCTACCCCTGGATTTGACACAGTCTTGATAATGGTTTCATTTCTTACTTTTGACAGCAAGATTTTAAATCTTGTTTTAAAAAAATCTGTTTTACTGTTATCTTGTCCCTACTCCCATTCTCAAAAAGAAAGGAAAGGAAAGGAAGGGAAGAGGAGGGAAGGGGAGAGAGAAAAAGAAATGAAAGAAAGGAAATGAAAGAAAGGAAAAGAAAGAAAAGGAAGGAAGGAAGGAAGGAGAGAAAGAAAGAAAGAAAGAAAGAAAGAAACCAGTCCATTCTATAATGAGCCCCCAGTAGGTTTGACTTTATCTGGAGCTGGCCTTAGTCAAATTTGAAGTTAAATCCAAAGGTCTGGAGACCGGGAAAAGTAGAGAGCTTAGAATATTTTCTCACAGTAAATGAAATAGACATTTAGCTGAAACAGCTCACGAAGGCACTGTAGGAAAAGCTCATACAAATGATTCTGCAAGACCTTATCAGCTACAAAGCATATCCTAGACTGTTCTGTTAGGCGCCTTTCCCCCACCTCCCTTTCTCAATAAAACTTAATTTACCCCACTATTCCAGTCCTCTTCTCTGGATTCAATTAGCACTTCTGTAGTCCATAAAGTTTAGAATTTATGCCATTCCTGCATTTTTTTTAAACGCACATTAGTCTGTCCTCTTGGTTGGAATTATAAGCTCTTCTCTGGGGCTAGTTGTATGGAATGCGGAAGGCACCCCATCTTCCTCTGCTCTTCTGAACCCCATAGGATCAAGCATACTGCTAAGCACATACAAGTCATCTTGTGCAAAGGGTGTTGATGGATTAATTCAATTCTTATATTATATAGTGAAAAAGGCTCAGGACCGAAAGAGGCAAGAATTCTGGTTCTCACTTAGTTTTCTCAATAGGATGAGGGTGATTGATTAGGTTCAGTGGTTTTCAATTTTTTTTAACAGTGTAACTCCACCCCACCCCCTGCATGACTCAAGGATCAGTAGTCAAGAGTTTATTAAAAGTTCTATTTTAAAAGTTTACATTTCTCATGGTGACTTGTTATAAGTCAGTTGGTGGGCGCAATGAGGCTTTCTTTATGAACACAGGCATGGAAATCATGGATACAGTGGCTGGGGCACCAGCTTCCTACTTACTGCTGTGTTTCATTTAAGTTATACAATATTGAGAGGGCCCTGATTCACAGAGGCTATTTGCAAACTGGAGCAGTTTTTCTCTTTTAAACAAAATGTCTTGTCATTTTGGGGAAACCACCAGTTAAACCTACCAGAAGGTTAAAAGGAGAATGGGAGGACATTTTTGATTCACATTTGAATCACTAATAATGTCTAATACCTGACAATGTTATTTCACAAGTCAGAGGAAAAAGCACCCATACTTGATGAAACCTGTAAGATGTTATAAATACATCTTTTTATTGTGTACTTCTTACTACACAATGGACAGCAACGCTACAATAAGTTATGCTTGGGACAAGCAAATTAATGTTAGTTTTATTAAAATAAAAACATAACCAGAAGGAAATTAGAAGCTTATGGAATGGTACAGTTAAAACTTGTTACATTTTGTTCAATGTAAATTTAGCTAAAATAACCAGTAAACACATACTGAGCTCTGGTTTGAGCTATGCACACACGTATGTATTTAAGGGTGATGTGTTTTGATTTCTGCAGCTTACTTTGAAATACATCAAAGAGGTTAGATGGGTTGATTAATAATTGGAGTTTAGTGGTAGAAATATATATATATGATAAAGAAAATAAAGCAAAATGTTACTTGTTCACTATGCTTTTCTTTTAACTTCTGTTTGTTTGACAATTCTCACAAAATATTAGGGCAGATGTAATTTTCAAAGGCAAATCTTTATCTAAAATGGAAGAGTGTGTATCAAGCATGTTATCTTATTTTAATTCACATCCAACATTGAAACTTTCCTAGTCAATGAATTTTACAAAACTGGGATCACTTTAAGCCACTCAAGAGTGACAACCATTTAGCCAGTTCCAGTGGTGGCGGTATGAGTGGGGTCATATCACTGAGATGATAACAGTCCGGTGAAAAGTTTACAGGTTACATTGTGTGGCTCCTTGCACTTTGGACTGGGCACCAGCACAAAATTCAGAACCCCTGAGCAGACTGATTTTCTCCACTGTCCCAGCTTTAATTTCTGGTCCAGCTTGAGACACAGCACTCACAGATCCCTCCCTTCTGCCCCACTCCCGGGACGCTGGTTCCTCCCCTCTTTATTTCTCAGGCAATGGCAGCCCTCATCCTCCTCACCATGAGGGAACAGGTTGCTGTGCGTTGCTGTGCGACGCTGGTCACCTACACTGCCAAGTGCAGTCTCCCTGTGTGGAGGACACTCGGTTTTCCTTCTCAGGTGCCCAGGAGAGCAGCGGTTGGAGGGCAGCTTTCCTGAGTCCCACTTCAAGTAGGCAGCGATGGTAAGGATTAGGTCAAGGGTTGCTTGGTGCTGCACCTTATTCCTTGGCTTCAGAGTGAGTGAATAGTTTAGATGCTGAGAGGGAAAATCAGAACTTACCGGTGCAGCCATGAGGCTCTTGCTTTTCCCCTCCATCTCTCCAGTTTACCACACCCAGTTCATCCAGTTTAATCATCCTACCCTGCTTGCTTTCTTTTTTTCTTTCTTAAAACTGTTTTCTTTCAAATTCTTTAGTGGCTTCCTCTTTCCTACGGGATAAAATATAAGCTCTTTAACCTCTCACTGAGGACTCTGGCTCTAATCTGTCTTTTCAGATTTAATTTCCTCAACTCTATAGAAACTCCTTCTGCCTCAGCTTGATTGGTTCTCACAGCCTCCCTCCACTCCCTGGACTTGCTAAATGTACTGTAAAAATTCTAGATGAGAGGTTTGCATGTGTGGTTCCCTTCCTCCAATCAGCTGAGATAGTCCTTCCTGTGAGTTTCTGTGTCAGTTATGGGCTGCAAGTAACAGAAAACCAGGAGTCAAGTTATTCTAAACCAGTGGTTTTTAAGGTTTAGCATGCATAGATAGATGTCTTCTCTCTGGCTTATTAAATCACATGTCGCTGGGCCAAGCCCCCACATTTTCTCATTCCGTAGGTCAAGGTTGAACCTAAAATTTGCATTTCAAATGCATTTATAGATGCTGCTGGTGCTGCCATGGGTGAGTGAGAGGGTGTGAGTGGGGACACACTTTGAGAACTACTAGCTTACATAAGTAATAGGAAATTTGCTGTCATACCCACCAAGAAATCTAGAGCACTGCTTCTCAAACGTGACTGCACAATATCATCAACTGGGAATATTTTTTAAAATCCTCTTGATTATGCCTCACCACTTACCAATGATGTCAGATCCTCTAGGGGTGAGACCCAGGCATATGTACTTTTAAGACGACATCAGGTGTTTACAGTGCGCAGCCAAGGTTTATACCCACTGGTCTAGGGGAAGGGATGGTGCGGTTTCCGTTACTGCATCCTGCCGGCAGTGTCATCATGGACCATGGTTCCTCCATCTTTCTCTCCTGCCTTCCTCTGCGTGTTGGTTCTTGTTGACATTTCCCGTCACTGTTGCAGTCGCTTACACCTTTTTAAATCTTACCTTTTTTCCCCAAACACTGTCCAAGCTCAGAAAAAAGAACCAAGCATCTGCCTTTCTATTATCTTTTTAAACCAAAAGAGAATTTTCCTAGATGCTTCCCGGATGACTTTTCCCATCTTTGACCTGAGCTGAGCCACATGACCAGACCTAAGCCAATCACTAATGATGGAATGCAGTAATTGTGTTGACTTAGACCAGTGGTTCTTAACCTTGACACATTACAGTCACCTGGGGAACTTCTGAAACTATTGGATGCAGGGACCCATGTCTGACTGATAAGGTCAGAGTCTTAGGATGGGCCCTAGTAATTGGAATTTTAAAACCACTCCCCAGGCAATTCTGACAGAATTTAGGACCATTGTTTTTGACCAAGCATGGTTTAATCCTAGGGCTGTGAGGAAACTCACCCATTAGGAAAACACACAGCCACCTGATGGTTAAACAAATTCAGGGTTCTGTTAGCAGGGGAGAAAGGGTAATGGCTCTTGCACAGACAGCTGTCACTCGTGGGACGTCCATATGCTGTCATGTCTGGTTATTCATAATTGCCTGGGTTTACACCCCCATTGATAGTGGGACTCCGCTCTATTTCTTTATAGCCTTAAAAAAGCGCTTATGTTAATGCCTTGGACAGAGCAGGTATTTAGTACGTACTTGTTTATTATTTGTTGCTTTGTTAATCTGCTGGGCAAGTCACTGATGGAGTGAAGTTACTTTGCCTGGACATTTACACCTGCCAGAAGCCCTGCTTCACCTCCCTCAGCATCGAAGCCAGGGAGAAGACATTGAAAGGTCCCGCTCTGCTCCGTGATTGGTGTATCTGTCTCCTGACCCCACCGTGGTTGTATGTGACAGGGAGACTCCACACGCCTGGCCTGAGTGCTCGGCTTGACCAAGGCCACTCCGGGAGCTGCTGCAGCATTTGTGTGTGTCCACTTTGGTCCTCAAGGTGGGGATGGGCAAGGTTTGTCTATCCAAGGAGACTCGGGCGAGTCAGCACTGGGCCTCTTTTGTGTAATGAGTACATTTGGATGCATAATTGAGAAACTTTTTCCCCTCTGCAGAGAACCTGATTTTCTCTATGTTGGTTAGACAGTAAGAATTCGAAGATTGATAGGATGAGGAGACAGGCCACCAACTTGAAATGAAAGGAATTGGGGTGGGGGCCAGTTGCAATGTGAGAAGCACAAACTCTCTTTCATTCAGCAAAAGCCTGTGCTCAGCTACTCATCCACAACTTCTGCAGAAGAGGACGCTGAGAAGGGCCTTGCCCTGTGGAGGCTGAACTGGCACATTAACCTGTGAGCTGGTTCACATTGGGCAGAAGAGAAGGAGGTTGTCAGAGCAAGGTCTGTGAGGTCATCATTTCGAACTTTAATTTCAACATTGAAGAAGGGTGTTTGACAGGGAATCGTTCCCTCCCCTACAATAAAATCTAAAATGAAGACTTTATATTCTGTTACATAAAACACATTGTTAGGGAATGTTGCTTCTTCTCATTTCTTTCCTTTCCAAACTCATAATTAGCCTGGCCACCTCCTATCATTATATTTACTTGGTTCTTGGTAACCGGAGGCACTTACTGGTCGAGCTGCTTCACATATACTGAACTTGGAGGGACGTTTCCCATTAAACAAGGGTGAGTATCTAACTCACTACATGACATACAGAAAATGACCACTTCTTTCCTACCATTTTGCCCTGAATTGAAAACCCTTGCATTACCACCACCTTGAAGATGAGAGATTTTGCATACCTTTTATTTCAGGGACAATTTTCTAAGGATGTGGGAGGCAGGGCTATGAATATGTAATCCGGTTAAAGCCGGCAGAAACCAAAACCCTTCTGTGAAGTAGATGAACCAAGCTGATACACTTGGAGGCCCACAGCTAGCAGTGGACTGAACGGTATTGATTTCCCTTTGTTTTCAGCGTGGAGAGCTCTAGAAGCCAACAGTGCGGTGCTAGGGGGCCAGAGTAGGAGCTAACATTTGCTCTGCCAATTGGCATTTCCTATAAATCTTACAAAGACCCTTGCCACACTGTTTACAAATATGCCTCAGCTGAGTGCCAGGGCAAGGATCGGATTCCTTTTCTGAGACTTCATTAAGCACAACTTTCATCCTTCTTCCATGGAGAATTATGGTAAAAAATGAGAACTCTACCACATGTGGCTAAGGAGGGGAGCCGTGCAGGGCATGCGTTCCCGAGCCCAATACAAGTGCCTTTAATTTGCCAAGTTGACAGTCATCCAGACTCCGGAAGAAACTGCATACCCCAGCCCCAGTCCTCCTCATTTCTTTCCTAAGAATTCCTATTAAAGTGTAAAATGAGGAGAAATTTGTCTCAAATCTTAGAAAAACAAGAAAGCGGCAGTTTTTCTTCCCCTGGGAAGTCTCATGCTGCTATTTGGTTGGCACCCAGGGTGTGGGAAGGACACGCTTTGAAACTGGGAATTGGCCGGTTCCTGGGCACGCCGGCTTGGTAGACGGGGTGACAGGCGGGGAGGGTTGTGCTAGTCCTCTGTTTCTTCTTGGGCCAGGTTATTCTTCCATTTTCTGCCTAACAGCCTCCTTGCTAGCCTGTCCAATTCTTCAGGCTTTTGTGGGGAGCGGTGGTTATAATAGTACTACCTTGAGGATTTCAGAAACTCCTAGGGATTTGCCAGCTTCTAGATCCTGGCCGTTCTCTGCTCCTGGTGAGTCCCCTGGTGCAGGGAGGGACAGTCAAGAGGTGAGCCTGCATCCAGGGAAGCTCAAGTGCTGGGGCCCCAACAGGGCGCAGGCTGGCGGGTGTGGTCCTGGGAGACGAGGCTGGGGCCTGATCCCGGCGCTCTCTGGTGCTGCAGGTGCTGGATGGATGACTTATTCAACTCCTATCCTCATCTCTTGGTCTGGAAAATAAGGATGACACCATGGAACTACTAAGGGTTTCCATCACGGATGACTCCGTAGGAATTTGCCTATAGGAAATGTTGACTGTTCTGCCTATTCATGGGCCTAGCCTCCTGGTTATGGAGCCTCACCAAAGCATCTTCATTCTCAGAGCTTTCGCCAGTACCTTCTAGGACTTCTAGTTTAAATCCTGGCGAGGTCCTGTCAAGACTTTTCGCAGCCTGGCTACTTAGACCTTCTGGGACTGTGAACATGTAAAGGGAAGGCCCACTGTAAATTTGCAGTTTTGTTCCTTGTGGAGAAGTTAGGTGTATTAACTAGGAGAGAAACGGAAGAGGTGCTTTAACTTCTCAGGAGCTTGGCCTTCTTTTGGGTATTTCTTCTCCTTTGGGTGTCAGTTGCCTTCCAACTTTGTCAGCCAAAAGAAAAGATTCAGCGTTCTAACTTGAAAAACCTTTAAAAAAAAAAAAAAAAGAAGAAGAAGAAAAGGAAGAAAGAAACAAAAAGGAAAACCTGCTTGAACACTGTTATTTGCCTGCGGGTCAGATATTCTTATCTTTGGGCTCACTAAAACATTTACCCTTTCTACTGTAGATGTGCTGCAGTCTTGTGTCATTCCGCTAGAAACAGGCTTCCAGTCCATTGAGCACATTCGTCGATATTCTTGAACCGGTGTAAGAACCCAAGCAGGACTTCTAGTTGTCGTTTTCAGCTTGGAGCAGTCTCTGTGGACATGAGCTGCATGAGTTGCCTTCCTCTTGTGCTCTCAGGATTCATGTTGCTCCCTCCCCACTTGACTCATAGGGCAGGAGCCAACCTTACCCTGGAAATCAATAGCAGACGATTAATGCGACCTCTTCATGACGCTCAGGGCAGGCTTAACACCCACCGCACAGAAGCCTGAATGCAGTGGTTTCTCATTACTGTACTTTGCACGCAGTGAGGGACATCAACAACGTTCAGCTTCCTGCTGCATTTCTGGGTGTGTCCTGTCCTTACACTTGGTCTACTTCTAGCTGTGTGGCCTTTGCTGCCACTGCCATTCCATCTCCAAGTCAGCTGGGAAAGCTAAATGGGGGTTCAAGGTAAGAAAATATCCCATTCTGGCACCTTTCTGTCTCATGTTCCCCCAAATAATGGAGTGCTGAGTAGGTGGCAGCTCCCTGAAATCAGTGGGTGGGAATAAGGTTCATAGCAGGAATGTCCTGAGACTCTTCAATTTCTCTTATTTGATCTAACCACTACCTTCCTACTCCCACTCATCCCAAATCCTCTTACACCAAGGGCTGAAGTACAGGGTAGCAACGCAGATCCCTCCCGGACTGTGTACAAGGCCAGTCACTACCCTGGACACACAATATGGATCGAGTCCAAATAAGTTCTCTTTTTGAATTCTGAGTAATTTGTTCTCTCAGAGCAAGATCTTAGAGCCGTAGAAATATGGATCCTGGAACCACAGACTCGTAGAAACTTTGTGTTTCATAGGCTTTGTGACTCTGTACCTCTAAGTAGAATGTACTGAGTGTTCTCTAAGATTTATGTAGTGGATTTAAATTTCTGTGGTATCCCACAAACCATGATGTTGGAGTAAGTATTGTTTCTTAATTTTACTGATGGAGGAAACATTAGAAGTGAATTTGTTATCAAGCTTGAACTGGACTTCTCAGTGCAGAACCCTGAGAAATCATCTGTATAAACTTTACAGAGGAGGAGAGGGGCTCTGAGGAGGACAAATGTTTTGTCCAAGGTAGGTACAGTCAGTTGTCAGAGTGGGTGAGGGCCGCTTTCACGTGGCCTAGCCTCTGCCCATCCCTGCACCACCCGGCCTCCCTGTGAGGAAGTGGTCTGTACAGCAGGTACCGTGAGGCAGATTCATTTCCAATTGAGAGAACTCCATTTGGGGGGCTATCAGCAAAACTTATGATATTAAGAAAAGCCTAGAAATGTAAGCTTGCATTCATTTAAAAGGCTAAACAATATTAAAATTTCTAAGGGGTTCTGTGAGACTCTTTTTGTTCATTATCATGTCTGTAAGTCTTGCTGTATTTGAGAGGGCTGCTGGTTTTATGTTTTCAGGGTGATGTAGACTTTGTGAGTCTGTATCTCTAGTCAGAATGTACTGAGAGTTGGGGGGCTTCCTGGGCATAAAGTTAAAGTCTTGATAATTCCATAATTATTTTCTTTCAGATACTATGACAGGGGATTCCCCCACCTTCCCTCCTCTGTTCCCTTCCTCTCTCCCTTTTTTTCTCTTCCTCCTCCTCTAACCAATCTACTTCCTTTCTCCTCCTCCTCCTCCTCCTCCTCCTCCTCCTCCTTCTCCTCCTCTGCCTTTTCTTCTTTGATAAAGGTCTGATTGGGAGTGAATTGTCAGGATGGAGGTATAGGGTATGTTTATGGTTCAATCAATGTTAATTATTTTTCAAATAAAACACTCTATTTGGTGTCACCCCCCCCCCCAAACTAAAAACAACAATGAAAAACCCAACTGTTGAAAAAAAGATACAACCGAAGACATAAATAGGCTTCTATCAATTCTTAATGGCATTCTGTGAAGAAAGTATGATAATGGATGACATGATTATAGACTAGATAAGATTTATGTCTAGTTTATTCCTGTATTGCTGCAATCGTAAGACAGGATCTGAGACTCCTGAGGGTATAAAAAGGGGCAGCAGAGTTATCTAACTTCCCCAAATTAAAAAAAACACAATCAATCCAATCAAGGATGATTATCTTCCCTGACTTTCCTTAAGAGTCTAGACATGGTCTCATAGGAGTAATGCCAGTTGTTTTAGGCCAGAGGGCAAAACTCCATTTGGATTTCATTGCTCAGACTCCTCAAAACGGAATTAGTTCTGGTCAGGCTGCAGTAGGAAAAGGAATTGATACTAATGAATTGGAAGAGTGTAACTAAGCTTATAGCTAATGAAAGCAAATACATTCCTAGAGATTAGAAGACACTAATTTTCCCCATGAAAGGAGGGGTGGACCTAATCTCCTTTTCAACTAAGTTTATCACATAGAGGGGTGTGTGTGTGTGTGTGTGTGTGTGTGTGTGTGTGTGTGTGTGTTTCATCTTCTCTAGAAACCTTTTTTTTCCCCTTTTTTTATGATTAATTCAGACCATATTTGATAATATGGAAACAGTTCTAACTGTGATGGTGTTCAACAATTAAAGGTCTTTTAAGTATTCCCCTGGAACTACAGAGATGAAAGGTGCCATGATCTTCCTGGGCCATTTGGAAATCGTGGTGACAAACTGTGTGGTAAATGCTTCCTTGTGCATTTACGGTTCTCATCAGATTTCTGAACGTGCTGATGGCTAAGGTGAGGGCAGGGCTTCGAGCTTGACTGCTTCACTGCTCGTCCATAGCTTCCTTTCATCCCCCTTTCCAGCTCAGGAGCTCCACTGGCTTTCAAAGCCCATTACACTGCCCAATAGCATTCCTAGGAGTAGAAGGAAGAGCCTTTGTTGAACTGATTTAGGGGAAGTCTCTTGAGGCCAATGCAGTTTTTATTGAGCTGTGTCTGGAAGGACTAAAAACATTAAGTGGCTTTCTTTGCTTTGTGCTTTATTGTTTCTTTGTATCTCCTTGAAAGGGTAATCTACACTGAGTTTCTAGCCAGCTGATGTCAGTTGAAAAGTAGAATATAATTCACAGGCCCAGAGGAGATGAGGAGCGCGTGGTAGGTGACACTTGAACACATTGGGAAAGACAGATTATTTGGTTGAACTGGAAAGGGAGAGTCTAAAAGTTCTATAAAGTCAGTTTTTGCTTTGGGGACACCTGCTGGGTGTATATTATGCCAAATTGTGAGGGCTCGTTTGGGAGTCTAAAGAGTTTCCCAGCAAAAGCTAACAAAACTGGAAGATGTCCTAGATGGAAAAGTAACTAGGGAGAAGATCGAGTAACTATAAATAAGGAAAAGTTGGGATAGAACTAAGTGTAATAACACTGTATCACAGAGTTCTAGATGTGTGTGGGGGTATGTGCATGTGCATATACGTGAATGTGTAGTCACTAACAATATAAACAGTTTTAGCCTACTGAATGCTTACTGTGTGCCAGGCCCTGTTCTGGAGTTAGTGATTTGACTCTTATAAGAACTTTCGTCCACAGAGTAGCGCTTTGCTTTCTGTAAGCAAGTCTGACTCACAGATGTACAATTACCCTTGTTTGCCTAAAGTTTGACTGTAAGGGAATTAAAAAAAAAGGAAACATACCCCACAGGAAGCTGCAAAGAATATAAACCTACTCACTATGGGATTCAAGGTAACTACCATTATTAATCTCATTTTATAGAGAGACACAGAATTTAAGGGATTCACCCAAAGTCACACAGTTAGGGACTGGTGGGATTTGAACTCAGGGAGCATAGGACGCGAGCATGGCTGCTTAACCACCGTAGTACTTTCCCTCTCTATAGGCATTTCTTAGTCTTTTCTGTTTGTTATCATGGCAAAAACGTACATAAAAGGATGTTCGTGGGACTATAATTATATAGCATATTACTGGAAAATGTCCAAAATTTAGACTCTAAATATTGTACCAGAGGGGAATGTTAAATACATCTTGGTGTGTTCCTGTGAGAGAACACTATGCAGCTGTTAAAAATAATATTCTCAAACAACATATACGAACACTAGGCAATGTCAAGTGTGAAAAGCAGGCAACAAATCTCTGTGTATAATTTGATGCCAATTTGGTTTTTTAAATGATAAAGGAAAAAAATAGAGACGATCTAACTATATCAGTAGAATGAGTAAATAGACTATGACCTAGTCACAGTGAAATATCACATTTAGTTCAACAGAATGAAAATGAACTCTGTGTGTCAACATGGATAAGTCTTACTCAGAACATACCGTTGACTGTAAAAAGCAAGGTACAAAAGGATGCATATGGCATTATACATTTATGCAAAAATTAAAACTTACAAAAGTAACATATGTGGTTATATATGTGTAAATGCACAGTAATGGTGTAAAAATATGCACAGGATCTATACCTGTCAGGCTCAGGTTGTCATTTCTTGGTTTCTCTTAGGAGGGAGAATGAAATAGACGAGGCTGGGTTTTAGCTGGACCCATTTCATTTTTAAAGAGAAGACAGAGGACTGAAGCCAAGTGCGGCAAAATATTAACGTTTGTTAAACTGATGTTGTACTCTCAATGGTATCTTGGGTTGTATGCAGATTTCTTTTATACTACTTTCTGGATGATTGGAATATTTTATAATTAAAAATTAATAGCTATATAATATATACTCAAATGTATATGGAAGAAACTAGCAAGTAAGTTATCACATGTAGACAATAATTACTGTTGGAAGATAAACTATTCTTCTTTTCTTCTTTAATTTGTTCTCTATTTCCCAAATTTTCTATCATAGGCATGAGCTAAATAAAAACAGTAAATGGCTTTTTAGAAAGTGTCATCTTTGGGGTAAAGAGTACTACATTGGAGGACAGAATCTGCTCCTTTGTGACATGGGACAACTTCACTGCTTTAAGGCGCAGTTCTCTCACTCGCCCAGTGGTGCAGTTGGAGTCTGTCTTGCAGATGGGTTGCATGCTTACTGAACCTACTTATTTTTCCTGCTAACCTTGGTGCCAAATTGGCCACCTGACGAACTCTTGCCATCAGAGTTGGGGGAGGCAGTTAGGAGTGGGCATACCTTCTCTGAAGCTTCTCTCTTCCCTCTGTCTACTGGCTGGACAAGCTGGGGGGCATCTTGAAATTCCTGGTTGGGATGGTGGAGCCACATTGTGGAATTAGCCTGGTCCCAAGTATCACCATTTGGAGGAGAGTCACCCAACCAGGAATATACATAACTGGATTTTGTGAGAATAGGAAGTAAACTTTTGGGTCTGTTTGTTACAGCAGTTAGCCTACTTTAACCAATACAGACTCCATCTCTAGGTTTCTTTCATATTCTGATATTTTATGACTGCAAAAAAGTCCTTGGTTTCAAGTTGTCTCTCCATTCATTTGACTCTCAATATGGGTCACTCATGGCAGGGACAAACTGATTAACCCTTTAATTTGGATGTGTCCAAGAGAGAGACATTGCTATAATAAATGAATGGAAAAGATAAGGAGTAACAGAAAGAAGGCCAAGGAAAAGTCCAGAACCAAATACATTTGGGAAGTGAAAAACTGCAGGTTATTGTATTTTAGATTTCCTGAGGAAAAGGACTGGTACGTCTTTATTTCTATATAACCCCCTATTTTTTATAGGAACTTAATCAGTACTGTTGGATGAATGATGTGTGGGAAGATGCTATCAAATTCTAGTGGTCACATACCTTGAGAAGTGCCATGGTGTAAACATGTGAGTCTCCTCAAAATGTATGTCAAAATTCTCACCCCCAAAATGATGGTATTGCTAGGTAGGGCCTTTGGGAGTCACGAGGGCAGAACCCTCATGAATGAGATTAGTGCTTTCATGAAAGAGGCTCTAGAGGCACCCTTCCCCCTTTCCCCATGTGAGGACCCTTGAGAAGGTGCTGGCCAAAGCAGGACGAGCACCCTCACCAAGGCCCCACTGTACTGTTGCCTTAATCTCAGACTTCCAGTCTCCAGAACTGTGACAACTCTATTTGATTGTCTCTAAGCCCCCCAGTTTGTGGCATTTTGTTATAGCAGCCCAGACAGACTAAAACAAGGAGCCAGCATTGCTTAATTTCTCGGGTAATAGTCATTCTGAACTCAGTGCTGTAATACATGGATGATGGTGTCCTTTCGGGAAGGTATAAAATAGGGATCAAAATGCTGCAAAACTCGTAGGGTCATTCTGAGGATGAAAGGAGTTAATGTAGGTGAAACACTTAGTATAGACCTGCCATGAAGTTCAGTAACTTCCAATTATGACACAAATTCCAAGTGACCCTAAGTTAAATCAAGATAAGACTCCCCATGTCCCCCGTCTGGTTCTGCCACCACCACCCCCTAAGCCAGCACAGGCGGTGTGGGCATTGACAAGATGTAGCGTTGCACTAGTAGCTTCAGAAGTGCCCTATTAAAACCTAAGGGCGTCCTTACTAAAGCCATCAGTGGTTCTCCTATAGCCGGAGCGCTGGTGGTGTGTCGGGATCACTTACCAGCTGAATGACCCAGAGAAGGTAATTCAAGCTCCCCAAGTTTCATTTTCTCACCTGTAAAGTAGGGAAGGATACCTACCTTCCATGCAGGTGATTGTGAGGATGATGCTATCAAAAGCAGTGTTTCTGAAGCTCTCAGAGCCTGGCGTTGGGCAGGGGGTGCACTCAGGGATGTCATGCTTCCCCTTCCCTGTCACCTCTTTGAAATCCAGCCCTGGTTGAAGCTTGGAAGACGTTCCCCAGTATTTCGTTTGAACGCTGTAGTTTTGTTAAAACTCATATAGTAATACCTTTGGGGAAGCTTTTATTTATTTATGTTTCCCCCTGAACACCCATCTTCTTGAAGGGAAATGGAATCTGTCTGGTTTTGATTCATTTACACTCAACTTGTGAGTATTGTTTTGTAAGTGCCAACCAACATCGAAGAAGCCCAGGGAACCTTGTTTTAAAATTGCATTTTAAAGTCTAGAAAGTTTATTTTTCTTTCTTTCTTCTTTTTCAAAAAAACGCTGAAAGGGAAGTGGATGTTAGCACCAGTTCGAGGTTGGGTTTATTCTCAGGGTATGACTGGCTCCCAACAAATTTGATAAAAAAAATACACTTTGGCATTCCTGGTTTTAAAATTTCAGCTCAATTTAATTTATGCTTGAAAAAGTTTTTATATTCCAAACCAAGAGAATGTTTGTGTGTTCTGTTCCTTGTTTTGCTGTGTCATGAGATTGTCGCCTCTTTAAGACTTGGTTTGCCACCGAAGTGAAAAAAATGAGGACCTTTGCTGCGTATTTGCATGGTACTGGCTTTCTGTTGACCCTGTCTTCACTGATTTGGTAGGGTTTTGGGTGGAAATTGATAAGAAGTTTCACATGAGAAATTACATGTAATTATCCAGACTTATACTCAACGAGAGGAAAAACAGAAAGAAGCTGGGTGCTGCCCGTGGTGTAGAGGGTTTCTGAGTTTTCTAATGAACAGACACCAGCCCCATTCTCTACTGTATCATTTTACCCGCCAAGCCGGTATAGTAAACAAACACAACCTCAAGACAATGTCGTTTACTTTCCATTGTGTAGTAATAGGCTTCGTCTGCTCTTCCTGGGCTAACAATTGTTCATTGTTCATGCTGCTTCAAGGTTTAGAAATTGAATTTTCTCTCTGGTTCCCAAGGGAAACAGGGCGACTAAAAACCAACAAGGAGGTAATTTCCACATGTGTAGCAGCTACTTCATTTGCTGTAAGTCTTAAGTGGTGTTTTTGTGTATTTTAGGAGATGAGTTTGCAACAAGTTAGATTTTTGTGTAAATCTCAGAAAGGAAATAAAGGCTCCTCTTGAATTTGCATTTAGGTGTTTGAGGCTCAGAGGGGCTTTCTGGGTGTACTTGGTAAGCCTTGGCAAGTTTGACTTTCAGACAAAGAAGGTATATTTCTGGTTTTAAAAGAGAAGCAGTAAATTCCAGTCTTCCAGTCTTCCACTTTGCTATTGTCTAGAGGCATTGCTTAGAATGTTACATCGACAAATTTTTGTCTCCACCTGGATTGTGAGCATTTTAAGCTGAATAAGGGAGACACATAAGTATCCAATCAGTTTGCTTTGCATCTATACCCAAATTCTTATATACCTGAAATAGCCACAAAAGACAGGGTTTGAAAGTCATAAACCGTCCTTGCAACTCTTCCTTAATTTAACTGGGTAGGTAGAGCCCAGTGAGGCCCTGCCTACTAATAGCAAA
The DNA here is from genome assembly GCA_004026885.1 of Lyroderma lyra. Classification (NCBI taxonomy): domain Eukaryota; kingdom Metazoa; phylum Chordata; class Mammalia; order Chiroptera; family Megadermatidae; genus Lyroderma; species Lyroderma lyra. Next base: position 254,050 of record PVJL010000072.1, on the reverse strand, counting down.
TTTGTCTACTCAAAGAAAGAAATCGGAAAGAAAACCCTCAAATACAAACAGAGACGGGATCTGGGAGAAATGAAATTGTGTTTGTGACTTGCTTCACTGGTTTTTATTTTTTTCTTTCCTCTGTCTGTGTGTGTGTATCTTAAGTTTTTGTTTACTAAAAAGAGGAGCATATATGTTTTTTTGTTTGTTTGTTTAAAAATCAAACTAGTATATACATACAAGTGTGTAGAATGAAATGCACAAGTTTTTTTCATTCATCCCCTAACCATACTCTGCTGTCTAGAGGTCACAGTTGGTTTTGTCTGTAAACTTTCAGACTTTTTTCTGTAATACATGTGTAGTTGTCAACATTATATTGAAATAATGGGACTGTGTAGGGTACAGGTAGAAAACAGCTTTCCCTTGCTGTCTCTATTACCATGATATGCCAGTTCAGTCTGACTTCCTTGGACACACACACACACACACACACACACACACACGGCAACTCCTCCAGTCCTTTCAAGTTCCGAGAGCAGTCCCCAGGTTCTCTGGCTCTGTGCGTGCAGGGAGTTCTGCGAGCTCGAGGGCATCCTCCAACAGAAAGTGCAGGTGCTGCTGGGAGAACGGAAGCTTACCCCTGGAGCAGCAGTGCACACGTGATCACGAGGTCGGAAGGCTGGGCGTGGAGAGCATCTCCACAGGTAGGGCTCCTTCAAAGGTGATTCTGGCCGGCTCCCTTGCATGTGGTGCAACGGGAGCACAGGTGCAGAGTTGCTGCTGCTCTTCAGAGGAGTGCAGTCTGCTGCGATCCAGTGCACTCGGCACCTGGGCCTCCCTAGGCAGCTGGACCTCGCCTCTTGTCAGTAGACGCACTTGGGTCAGGGATCACTCTGTCCCCCATAGACTACAGTGTTCTAAGCAATCTCCTTGAAACTCCTCTAATTTAGATCAAGGTAAAGGTGGAAGCACACTTCAACAAATCGTTCCAAAGGAATTCTCTCTGAACTGTGTCAGTTCCAGTGCTTTCGTACCCTTGAAGTGGGTGATGGGCTAATGGCTCAGTGGATGCCTCCTTTGCAAGTCCTGTGAGGTGGTCTAGCAGCTCCTTTTGGAATGTGGGAGCTCTAATCGCCTTCAGCTTTATTCTGAGTCTCTGGGGGGCGTAGACGAAGCTGAAAAGGAGTCTTGTTTTAACATTTTATTTTGGACCTAGACATTTCATTGTTTTCCATAAATTGGAACATATTAATGTTCTGCAAATTGTTTTAATTGTCAATATATCTAGTGATTTTCTCATGTCTAATGATGGTAAGCTGTTGAGCTTCCCCATTTATTTTAATGGCAGTAAAATATTCCATCAAGTAGATAAGCTATAGTTTAACCATTTCCCTATTGGTATGCTGTTTCCATTTCCTATTGGTATGCTGTTTCCATTTTTGGATCTTATGAACAGTACTGCTTTGAATATTATTTGTGTTTACATTTTTTGCATACTAACACATGCTAGTATTTCTCTAGAATAGAGGCATAGAAGTAAAGTAAAAGGTTCGAAGAGGTACATACAAGAAAAATTGTGCTAGGTACTGCCAACGTCCACCTAGGAGAGGTGTATGAACTCTACCTTCTCCAGCAGTGCCTAAGAGCACTAGTTTCCCCGCAGCCTCTGTAAGTATTTTCATTGTTTTTAATCTTTGCCATTTTGTGGGGCCAATAGTGATGTCCTTATTATTTTATTCTGTATTCTTTTGATGACTGGTTAGGTGAGCTATCTTTTCTCACAACTGTCCATTTGTATCTCTGCTCTTTAAATTGCCTGATCATCTATCCTTCTTCAGCTTAGGGCTCTAAGGTCTTTCCCAGCAACTTGTAATTCTAATCAAGGGGGAAATGGCAAAATGATAAAGGAGAGACTGATTGTAAAGACTGGGAGAGAACTCTGCCACAGCTCCATGAGGACAGTAAAATGGCAGAAATTCTACCACTCAGATTTTATTACTTTTGTTTCCCGCAAAACTCTTTGCAAGTCTGAATTTGAAACACAGGCTACCTTTTCCCACGAATTGACACATAATTTTATTAGTAAAATTTCAACCAATTCCTCGTATTTGAGAACATATACAAACTTACTTTCAATCTTAAACTCAAGTAGTTGCATTTATGCCATTTTGTCTTTTGGCTTTTATTGCGTACATACTAAAAATTACTAAAGGCATCTTGGATTTAGAGGAAGAACCAAAGGAGATTATTTAAGAACACCTAGCAGCCATGGCAACTTGCCCTTAGAAGGGGCATGTACTCTGCTAAAAAATATTCCACTTACAGGTAATGACATACATTTGCCAAACAGCCCCAAGCGAACCCGAGAAAGAACAGACAGATGGTTTGAGGTGTGTAAGGAACAGGATTTACAAAGTAACATTATGGTCCTGTTGGAAGTCAGGAACCCCTGTGAACATGAAACAGACTCAGTTTTGGGCACAGGGCAGAGGAGGAAGGGGGTTTGCATTGCTGCATGCAAATGAAAGTTGGCTCACCTAGGTACGTAGCTCCCTGGGGTTTCCCAGATTTTGTGGGCACTTGTGGAGATGGCACGACTGGGTCTCCCGGTGGGTGTCTTCGGATCTGAAGCAGGGGGACTGAATGCTGGCTCTGGACGCCCCTGACGGTGTTAACCCTATTCTGGTTGCGTTCGGCATACTAATCTACACCCTTTTCTACATGAACGTAACTGTCATGCTACTTGAATCTTCAGTTGAGAAGACATTGAAGAGAGCCAGCCATTATTCCTGAATGTATATTTTTGGCTGCATGAATTGGGTTTATAGCAGAGGCGAGTACACTATACCTCCCACATATGATTGGCTTATTTGCTTATAAGACCAAATCTAGGCCTTGAAGGTATAATGAATGAATTCTGCCAAGAATTTAAAAATCTCAGATCTCTCCTTTCCAATTCAACTAGGAATTTAGAAAGATAATGCTTCTTCCTAGGACTGACTATTTTGTCATCTTCCAAGGAAAAAGAAAGAGGAGTTGTCAATGGGGATTTGCTGACGATGACATGAGAAGGTGGTCACAAAGAAAGACTGGAGATCTCAGAACTTGGCATGCAGTTGAGGCTCCCTGGTTAGGAGCTGCCTCCAGGAAAGCAAAGGGTGGAATTTGGCCTTTAGAGTACCTTTCCATTAGTCCTAGAGTTTAAAAGCTTGTTCCCAGTGGCAGCCGGTAAAGCATGTGAGGCCTCCGATTTGGCAAGGCCAGTTTCTGACTAATGGGGAAAATTACCCACTGAGAATTAGTAATATTGCATCACTGATCAAAATTCTTGCATTGCCTTTCATGTAGGTAACAGAACAGACTTCCAAAAGGAGTTGGGACTGGTTTTAACATGGCTTGTTGGTCATTAAGGCAGGAAATATTTAACATGAATCAGACTCATTTGGAATATTTTTTTACTTCTCTTGATCCTAAGGTTTCCAGGTGTTAGTATTATTGAGCACTCATTTAGTGTTTCTATATACTGAAAAAATGTGCCCTCTCATCATTCCTGGGTAGATACTGTTTGCCCAATTGGACTCTATCTTGCCCTTGGTTTGTACCAGATTTTTCAACATAACACTTTTAAAGAAATCGGATCTCTTAAATGTTAAACTAAGAAAAACAGTCCTGACTAACTATCCCGAAGACCAGTGTTTCTGTCTTTGGTTGAATTGATCCCAGATGGATTCTGGAATGGGAGGATTAACAATTACGTAAAATGGCTTAAATATGAATTACACAATGGTGACCTTCTAGCAGACAGCTAGACCTACAGGCACATGTGTCCTCAGAGTTGGGGCTCAGATACCATTTCCTTTGGACTTTGGATGGAATAGAAGTGGTCAGAATGATTTAAAAATATCCAGTTAAGTTGGGGTTGGAAGTTGGCATAGTTTGAGAACAGATGTAGCAACCGAGGCAATTTGCCTTCCTCAACCACTGATTTCGGAAATGAGAAATTGAGGGTCCATGTCTTTTGGCAATAATAATGGCTGAGCAGAGGAAGATACAGTTGTGACTTCTGACCCCTCTCTATGACAGTAAATGTAATGACAATAATGAAAACACCCAGAATGCTTCTTCATTTATTTCATCAAGGGAAGTCATAAGATTGAATGGGGCTTTCACTTACTGGATTTCACTGGTGGGAAGATACACACATAATGTCAAACCCACAGGACCTATCCTGGACCACAGACTCCATATCTGACCCCAGTAACTGAACAGACTGTAGGATTAGGTGGGGCCACCTCTTCATTATTTTGTTTTTAAGGGATATATGAAATGTAGACTTAGAATGGATTTTTCAGGACACAGGCTACAAAATACACAGATTAAGAAATGACTAAGAATCTGGGTTAGAATGATGAATTGCAGCAAAATGCTTTCCTTTCAACAAATCCCATTGCAAAGTCCAAATGGCCTCCATGAACACCTCCATGGTATACAGGAAGCATGGGGCTTTGGGACCCCCACTCCCACTCAACACACACTTTGCACAGGTCTGCACAGTCTGTAAAAATCAAGATTTATTTTTCGAGGGGAGGGAGAGATTTCTAAGTCTTAGGCCAATGTTTATCATACACACCAGGTTGTGCATTAGAATTATCTGGGAATATTTTTGTGGGGAAAAAAAAAGCAAAACAAATGACCAATTTCCTTGACGCCATCCCAGACCAATTAAATCAGAATCTCAGGGTACTGAATTTTTTAAAGTTCTCCAGCTGTTTTTAACACGTGTTTAGGGTTGAGGACCATTTTCTAGGGTAGTAGTTTGCTGAGATGGTTACCCTGACACTCCATTTTATCTTCCAGGTTTATTAGAATTTTCCATTAGACTCTAGTCCCCTTGAGGGCAGGGGCTTCCGTACACAGCTTTTGGTTTTCCAGAGTGTCTAGCTTTCAAGGAATAATTGTTTTGTAGATGGCTTGGCATCAGAAAGGGCACCCAGTTGTAGTGCTGGCTCTTTGATTCATTAGCTGGGTGACCCAAGTTTGAATTTTAGATGAACAATGAATAGTTTTGTGGTATTCATATTTGTCATGCAGTGTTTTATATGTATTTTTAGAAGCTAAATCTGGCAACCCTACCCAGGCGTGGCTTCTTGGCCTCAAATTATTTACCCGTAAAATGAAGAATGCAGACTTCAGACAATTTCATTTGAAAGACAAAAAGTTTTTTTCTTTCAAAATCATTTTTAAGTATGGTAAAGTTAAATTGAAGTGTGGCAAATTCTTTCTTCCTATTTAAGATTTGTGAAACAGGTCCTTAAATGGTGTGTCTGGGCACATATAACGGTGACCAGATTGGCAGACACAATGGTTACTCTAAAAGTTATTTTTCTCCACTTAATGTTATTTGTTTGGATTTTAAAGGACTCTTTTAGGTTGTTTAACACCAAAATGTGGTCTTTTCAGTTTCTATAAAGGTTGGAGATAGTCTATTTTGAAAAGCTCTTTTCTCATCAATTAGTTTTTTAATTTCAAAGCACATGGAAGGTCTCTAGACCACTTAATTGAGATCGTTTTCTTTCCATGAGCAAATGAAAAAATTTGCATCTTTCATACCTAAACTTAATATTATTGTATATTTATGTTGTGCTTTTGTTTGTGTATGTGAAATTTTGTCCTATTTCATCAAATGCTTCAACATGCAGGAACTTTTGGAGTTCTAATGCTTTATTATACAATATTTATTATATAGTATTTGTGCATATACAGTTGTCCAACATAAAGATAAATGGAGTTTGCATCCTAAGCAATTTCTGTAAATTGAGGAATCATTAAAATTGGAATTTCCAAATGAATTTTTCCACGTCTTAAACTTCATGAAATGGAGTTAGTCAGCTATCCAGGAAGGTAATTAGCAGTGTTCTTTTCAAAACAATTCCAACCATTGTGAGGCAATGACATTCCTAGTTTCACCCAACATTAGCATAATAAATAACACAGAGTTAGGAAAGCGTTCATGGCCTGGTGGCAGTAGGCTTTTTAAAGTCACCAGAGGAAAATTTGAGTTTTCAGACCAAGGTGAATTTTACAATATGGCCAACATTAAAACCAGGAGAAATACTTTTAAAATGACTGTTGTAATATCTAAAAGAATGATATTATCTGTGATTTGAATGGCAAGATCAAGTGGAAAATAGAGGTCATCGAATCTCCCAGATGGGCATTCCTTTCCTGCTCTGCTCTCTTCCCGCCTTCTCCTAGGAGCTCTTAGGGAGCTTGCACTTTCTGATCGCTTTCCTTATTCTGATTTGGTCCTGGGCAGACAATTTATATCCCAATTTATATCTTCCTTTTCACTTTCCCCTCCATGTTGTTTCTGGGGAGCAGACACTGCAGTAGATTGGGACAAAATCCTGTTCCTCTTGTGGCTGGTCAACAAGCTTCTCAAGAAGATTCTGGTCCTCACTGTTTGTGTCTGTTTTAGTACCTGTACTTCTAACAAATTCTACTTCAAAAACATTATTATGCAACACTATGTGCTAAGTTTTCTGCCAAACATTTTATATACATGATTTCATTTAATCTCCAGAACAATCTATGAGATTGGCATAATTAACTTCAATTAATAGATGAGTATTCTGAGGTCTGTATAAGTTAAACACCTTCCCCAACCACATGGTTGTGGCACTGGTAGAATTTGGATACAGGGCTCCAGAGTTCTTGACCACTATGTTGTAATAAGAATCTAGTTTTATAATATAAGTAACATAATTTACTAAACAATAATGATTATTTTTATAGCAGCACTTACAGAGCACTTTCTCTGTGTCAGGTGTCATGCTGGGTGCTTTATTGATCATTTCATTTGTACCAGGATTGAGTAGGATTATACGTATTCTGCAGATTGGTGAGTGAGACTCAAAGTATAACTTTTTCAGTCACACAGCTGAAAAGAAGCAGACCCAGGAACCCAAATCAGAAAGAAGTATTTATCTTAGACTCTCATATTCTTCTCTCTTCATCCCTCTTGTTTGGGAGTCTTCTAGCTATTGCCAGTTACAGTCCGGAAGTGTTTGAATATCAAAGGCTCTTCACTACTGGCCTTCTGTCTGCCCTCCTTCCCTTTCTGCTCTGAGGCCATGGTGGATCCCTTTGCAGAGGTATCTGCTTGCCTTGTTGAATGTGGCACCAATGCTGCCTGCCCTGAAATAAACTTGGATTGTATATCCAAGATGGCATTAGCTGCTCTTGAAATGAAGCAGCCTTTTCCCCAGGGCTCCTTGAGTGAGGCCATTGTTATTAATGAAGACGTGCAAGGCTGTGCTAAAAGAAAAATGTTTAGCTTTATTATACCTGATGTTAATGACACAGATAAAACTGTTCTGTAGAAACATCAAGTCAAAAAGATTTGCTCCTGAAGAAGTGGAATCTGGTTTACACACACACACACACACACACACACACACACACAATGATTTAGCAAGTGGCATCTAAAGATATGAATCTTGCAAACTTGGTTGGTAAAGATGGTACATTTAGGAGGAGATATAGGATATGGTGACTATATGTCCCGGTTTATCTCAACATATTTAATAATTAGTAATAATTAATAATTATAACAGATGTCACCCCAATAAGTCTAACAATAAAAATGAATTAAAAAAAATAATTAGGCTGACCAGACATACTGTTTTAAATGGGGCAGTAATTGTGTTCTGTCCTGTTTAAAATGGTATGTGTGATCAGCCTGTTAATAATTAGCATCCCAGTTCATCCTCAAAGGTTTCGTGGTTTAGATAATGAATTATATGGCTGCCCTGCATAAGAGAGGTAAAAACTAAATGCTGTGGGTTTGTCCGTCCGTTTGTTTAATCATTCAGCAAATATGTATTGAGTGTCTACCTACTCTTCTGCAGCCAGTGTGCTAGGGAAGTAGAGAAGCTACTTGTCCTCACTGGAGACTAACATCTAGTAGGAGTGACCAGAAATTAGGAGGAAACTAAGAAATACATATACTTTTATAAGTTGTGATAGGAATTATGAAGGAAATAGCTGTGAAAAAGAAAAGAGGCAGGAATGGCCTTTAGGGGGAAGTCTAAGCATGGGGGACTTGGAGGATGATGCAGAGCCAGCCATGGGTTATTCGTGTGGGAGTCAGACTGGAGAATCTGTATGAAGGTCTTGAGGTGGACTGGAGCTATGTGTGTTCTAGAATTGAAAGGATTGAAAGTCAGGGTCCAGTTGTGGGAATGAGAGGAGGTTTCAGGAATGAAGGAGAAGGAAGCTTAATAGCAGAGCCTTTAAAGGTGATTAGGGTATTCCACTGAGAAAGGAGCAACACAAGCCAGGTCCAGGGTGGGTTGGTTGAGCAGCAGGTGTGTTAGTTGGACTGGTCTATGAGATCCTGTGAAAAAGCAATGGAGAACATACTGGAAGCTGGGCCGGGGCTGGAGCGAGAAGTTGTAACATGTAGTTTTCAGTTTGATGCTCCTTAGTAGATGGCCTGGATTTAAAGTTATGCCTATACAAAGTCCTACTTTCTGCTACCTGCTTTTTATGCTCATGTACTGACTGGTAAATTAGATCTAAGACTGGATCTACTGTGAAATCATGAACAGTAGGTTGATTGCCAGGATGTTGAGCCAGTATGGTTGGGTTTGTGATGGAAACCAGGTTTTCCCAGATAGAAGTGTCATTTTCATCTGAAATTTGAGGTCAAAATGCAAGATTATGGGGGACATGTCAAAGTATAGTCTCCTTTAATGACCATAGTTCTAGTTTGAGTACACTCTAACATATGAGAAAAATGATGTGTCACAGGTGCTCAATTCTGTTGCTCCCTCTCCCGCCATCTATTCCCTTCTCCCCAGCTCTCATCCTCAAATTGCATGGGGATTTTTGAACCAAATTTCTAATAAACAGGCGCTCAGAGAGCTTTACAACTACACTTCAGATATATCATGAGTTCGTGCAGGGTCCTTGTTCCAGGATGCAGACTGGCCATGAGTGTGAGCTGGACCTCAGCCTCTAATCTTCTTTGCACCTGGGCACTGTTGTGCAGTGACCAACCTGCACAGCAGGTTGCTGTGTTTCCAGACATTCAGAATATCTTAGCTTCTGACTGAGAGTAGCAATAGGCCTGATCTGTGAGGGAAAAGAAGACATTTTTGGAGATGAGTAAAAGCTCTAATTATCTGTTTAGGAACTCCCAAGTTTTAACACTTTGGTTTGGGTTTCCTGGATCACACTTGACTTGTTCTTTGACCTCATTGATACTTTTTTCCTAGGGGAAATGTTTAGATGTTCTTCCCTGAGGCAATATTTTCAAAGACTCACACTGAGTTAGAAAAATAAGAAGTAAATTTTAGACACATACCTCATACAGGAGGCAGGTGGGAATCAGTGCTCAGAAATGTCCTGTCTGAGATGTCTTGTGGCTTAATTACAGCAATGTACATGCACAAGTGTCTTGAATTATTCCTATGGCAGTGTCTACATGCTGGGCTGCCTTGGGTTTCTAGGCAATTCAGAGATATGTACTGACATACTGCATAGTAATGGCTACTTGGATTCCAGTGTCCTACCAGTAGATTCATTTAAACTCTTTGGAGTTCACAATAAAATTATCTATAGGTCCTATATCTTAATTCTACTCCATTGTTTTCCATTGTAGGTTGCAGCTCATTAAGGGACTTGAAATCAATTTAACAGGTCATCACCAGTGTTTTGGGGAGAAATGATATTAAATACAATAGAACAGAGTAGTAAATATCAAAATGGATTGCATATAGCAAAAGTTAGTATTGTTGCTTCAAATTTTCTCTATGTTCCATCCAAGAAATATCATTCCATCTCAGATATAGGAAGGTGTCTGGAAAGTATCCAGCCATGTAATATGAAAAATAGAGGCATTTATGGTTGGATTTTTTTCTGGACAGCACTTGTATGTATTTTTTTCATTGTTTCATTATAAACCTCTGAAATCAGAATGAATTTAATTATAGACAGCATTTTTTTTTCTCAGAGTTAAAAATTATGATTTATCTTGCAATTGATGATTTGGAACTTGCAACTTAGCTTTGGTATATATGTGAATTGGGTTTCAGTGTAAAATCTATTTCTTTTTGTGGGTCATGACTGAAAGAGCTTGAAGAAGACTGACTTACCCATGCTTTCCAAGCTGCCTTCTCTACTGGAGGTTGGTCTCTTGTTGCCTGGAGATTACGCAGAATTTCTGAGCCTCCAGTGTTATCCCACTTTCTGATGGGGAATGGCTATCCTCCCTCTACAGGGAGGTATGCATTCGAACACTGGTCACCTCTTTGTTGTTTCTCTTTGAATGTTGAAGATGATTCAGCAAGGATGGCAGTAATGTCAGAGATCTTGGGTAATGGGACTTCTCTGGTCTGACTCTCCTTAATATCTGACCCTCTGGTTCATGTGGTGGTGGTGGGGCTCTCTTCTTCTTCTTATAAGGCCACTAGTCAGTCCTGTGGGCTTAGGGCCTTACCCTCATGACCTCATTTAACCTTAATTGCCTCCTAAAGAACTAGCTCCAAATACAGTCACACTGGAGTTTTGGGGAACACAAATAACTCCATAGTAGTTACTAAACCTCCCTGAAACCTCCTATCTCATCTGTTAAATGGGATAATAACACTTGCCTCACTGGATGAGTGGGAGGACTGAAAGATTATATGGCACTCAAAGGTATCTGATGTTTGTTTTCTTATATTTTTTTAACCTTACTCTTTTGGAGAGAAAAATATTGAAAGTGAGGAATGTCATGACTCTGTGGTAATAAGATGTGATCCTATTGATAGAATTCTAAAGCCACAGAATTTAAATGACTTGTCCAAGGTTATGTATTAAGTGAGTTACAGAAACTGGACCAAACTCTAGGTCTCAGGACTATGAGGCCTGTATTATATGACATCGTCTGACTTATTTTGCTCAGGGTTGACAAGAGTGGGTGAACTGCTCAGCAGGCTTAGATTTGTCTTGGGTATTTAACAGCAATGCCGCCCCCAGACACATGCAGGCATTATGGGCTGAGTGGAACGCTATGTGCCCTGTGTAAAGCTATCCCTTCATTGGATTAGTGAGCTGGGGCGGCCTCTTTTGCTATGCACAGGTCTGGCTTCAGAGTATCTAGTTTCAGAAAATCATGACTGGCCAGCACGCAGGTCAGAGAGAAAAGGTTCTACAGGGGTCACCAGTGTCCTTGGGGAGAGGGGATCGTGCTTTTCGCTGGATAGGAGGCTCTGCACCAACTGCATTGTAAAGTGTACCAGCTCAGACAGCTGAAATAATTTGCCCTCTAAGGGATTTGGGTTTTGAGGAGTAATATCTGCGATTGGATGACACTCTCCAACTGAACTCCACATGGCTCCAGTTACCCTGATCATTCCAGCCTGGACATTCTCTCTAGGCCGAGTACATAATTCCAGGCCCGCTGGTAAGAGGGTAGAGAATATGCTTTTTCCCAGTTGGTAGGATTAAAGGGTCAATGGCTGGGCTTCATTGTCCTCAGAGAGTTCTCCAGTAGAGTGACTCTGTGTCTGAACTCTCACCATTAGTGACAGATTCCTTTGTGTATTGAAGGCTTCAAGGTCATTATCATCCCTCTTTGAGACTACATGGGATGAGATGGAGCTGAACTATGTGAGCCTCAGTTATCAGGCTGCTGACCCTATGGAGGGGTCACAGAGCAGACTGAGAAATGGTGTAGCTCAAAGTCAACCTACCATGAGTTTATCCAGCTCTCTTTATTTACAGTCAAGAAAACCAGAATAAAAGGACTTGATCAAGGTCACATAACTGGTTAGGGCAGAGCCAGGTCAGATAGCCGGACTTCTGACTTCTGCTTCTGCCCTATTTTTCTTTTTTAGTATAAGCAATGATGAAGAAAACATATCAGCTGCAGAAGGGTGAGCCCTGGAGCACAGGGAATGGAAAGGAGACCAAAGACAAACTCTCCTCCCAGCTGTGCTAAGGCCAGTCTGGGTGTCAGCACTTGTGCAGGAAATCCCCTCTGATAAACAGAGTCACATTCCAAAAGTTCATTCATATGTTTATTTCTTGAATCATGGGGCTTATTTTCCCATTTTCCCCAATAGTTTATTATTTAAACTATTTAAATAACAGTTTAAATGTTTTAAATGTGAATTAGGTTCCCCAAGATGTATCTACAAAAACCTATTTAATTCAGGGAATGCCTAAAGGGTAGTATTAATAGGAGTATTTCAATTAATCCTACCCAACACTTGTTATATATTACTTCTATGGGAATAGAATATAGTATAATGAATTTTAGATCAGGTGGGAAGAAAGGCATCTCCCCAGAGGAGCAGGGGTGGCTCCGCTAGAACAGAATCTGGAAGACAGGACAGGACATGGATTAGGAAAGGTGAGTGGGAGGCAGCCACCCTCTGTGAACTTCAGATTTAAAATAAGAACAGTAAGAATAATTTAGCCCTGCCCACTTCATAAGTTTGAGTGAAGGATTGAGGGAGATAGTAGATGGAAAAGTGCTTTGAAAAAAATAATAAAGAAAATAGTTTGTCTAAGTAAGATAAGCCCTTTTTAGGTCAGTCACTACCAAGATATTTTGATGGGGTAGCTGAGGAGAGATGCTGGGGTGGTGGTTCGGGCCTCAACTGATAGTAGCAGTGATGACAACAATAGTGGTGACAGTAAACTAATAGTTGCAGAGAGCTTTTTAGGCATGGTCCTGGGTCTCATGATGCTGATTTATCAAACCTATTGTAATGGTTAATTTTCTGTATTAAATTGTCTGGGTCACAGTTCCCAGATATTCATTCACACACTAGTCTAGGTTTTGCTCTGAAGATATGTTTTAGATTGAAATTAACATTTAAATCCATCTACTTTGAATAAAGCGGAGTTCTCTCTCTCTCTCTCTTTCTCTCTCTCTCTCTCTCTCACACACACACACACACACACACACACACACACTCATTCTGTTTCTCTGGAGGACCCTAGCTAATACACCCACTTAACAGGGAAAGAAGCTAAAACACAGGTACTTTCTTTAGTAAGCAGCTGTGGCAAACACTGGGTAGTTGTTCACCAAACCATTTCTCTTTTTCCTCTGGGAATGTAGTTAGGCTATATTTCCCAGCCTCCATTAGAGATAGGTGAGACTGTGTAACCGACTGCCATTTGGTGGCCTATAGGCAAGAGCGGTATACACGCCTCCACACCATGATCACTCTTCCCTGACTGCTGACTCCAAGGCCCCAGGTGATAGCTGGGCCATGAGATGGAAGGAGCCTGAATCCCTGAGTGACTGCATGGAACAAGACACTATTGGCTACAAGCACACTATATAGCAAAGGTGTCCAATCTTTTGGCTTCCCCTGGGCAACATTGGAAGAATTGTCTTGGGCCACACATAAAATGCACTAACACTAATGATAGCTGATGAGCTAAGAAAAAGATCTCAAAAAAAAATCTCATAATGTTTTAAGAAAGTTTACAAATTTCTCTTGGGCCACATTCAAAGCCATCCTGGGCCTCATGCAGCCTGCAGGCCATAGGTTGGACAAGCTTGCTGTACAGTGACCTGAGTGATCAGTAAACTTATATTATGTTTAGTTTCTGAAATTTGGGGTTTATGTTGTTAATTATAGCACTTTCCCTGACAAATAGAGTGGTGGAGTTAGATTTAAATCCAGGCCATCAGGCTCCAGAGTCCAAATGCTTCATTTCTATAGAGCTCAGACATCCTTTACATTCACTAATCAAGAGCACAGCATAGGAAATGTTTCCTTCGGTTTTCCTTGCTTGCTTCTGAAAACCAAGGATGTCTCAGAGGCATAGGCCACCACATCCTGGAGGGAAATGCTAGATACTATATTCTAGGGTGCCCTAAGAGGAAAACGAGAGCCCTGGGTGGGTATAAGAGGAGGGAGAGGACGAAGAGAGGCACAAAGTGTGCTCTTGATCTGTTTCCCGATTTCCCTGGATGTGGCCTTTGTCCTCCTGGCTCTTCACAGACAAATCGGCGTAGTCTGTTTATGCTGGAGTAGACTGTGGAAACACCCAGCGCGTTCTGCCCAGTGCCAGCCATCCCTCACTCCCCAACGCTTTTTCCGAGCTGAGTTCAACACAGCAGGAAAGCACTGCCACAGCACTGCTCAGGGAAGCTGGCACAAAAGCATTTTTCCACATAAAGGTGCCGACTATAAACAGAATCCAGGTCCAGGGGGAAATGGGGCTGCTTTGTTTTTGGTTTTCTGTGCACTTGGGACTCCTTAGCCACTCTTATCTAGGCCAATCACCCTGTCCACCCCAAAGCAGGTATGCTCCTTTGGTTTTTCTAGGGCCAGAAAACCCTAGGTTGAAAGGTAACAAATTGGGTTTTTGTGACCAGATGCAGATGAGCTGACCAGTCTTTTTACCTCATAGAACAAAAGAAAATCCCTGGGAGGAAATTTTGAATTAGAAAGGGGCATGTAGATATGCATACGCTTCCATTGAAGCCAACCCAAAAACCCTGCTCATGTCAGCTTTTGTACTGAAACTGACCTTGCACACAAGTTCAGGTGCAAAATCTGAAACTTGAGGCACGTGTCATCCAGCTGAGTCTGCAGGAAGGATTTGTTTGGTTTAGGAAAACTAAACCATATACTATACTAAATATAGTATAACAACTATGTGAAGTCAAAAGATTTTTAAACTGATTTTTCACTTTTCAACTAATGTTAGCTTATGTAACTTCAGCTTCTGTCTAGTCCATTCTTTAAAAAAAAATTAACACAGTTCTTTTTTAAAATTGACCTGTTAATTTATTTTTACTATATAGACCACTGACTACCTTTATTTAAATAAAACAATGGTTGATTTCCTGTTGTTTAGTAGAGCTCAAATATTTCAAGCCAGCCTGTCAGATTTGGAGGAGTGGGGTATGTGGTTTGACAAAACTTCCCTCTGCCTTTGATTTGTCCGCCTCTACCACAATCCCTGTTCTGTGGTGCATTTCTGGACATTTATTGGAACTTGAGACAATCACCTTTCTTGATTTGCAAGCAACAGGAGAAGGCTTTGGCTAATGTCAGGTAAATGGAGTTTTATTTATTTATATTAGGTCAGATTTGATGAGAGTCTGGGAGATCAAGCTTGGGAATGATAGGAACCAAGGAAACACCGTAGGTCTGGAAGCAGGAAGTAGAAAATACAGCAGCTGTCTCATCTCCTAGCAGAAACCAAGTGGCTGGGGTCCTACCACCACTGCTGCTTCTGCAATGCACGTGACCTCCAGGCATTCCCTACTTATGCGAGGCAGAATTCTGCAGAGGTCTCAAGATGCCCACGCTCTGGTTATTCAGTAGATCCCTAATCTAGATACTAATATGGCAGGATTTTGCAGGTATTAATAAGTCCAAGGTCAGTTGACTTAAGATATGCAAGTAATTGGAATGGGCCCAATGTAATTACATGAACCCTTTAAAGCAGAAGAGGAAAGTAGAAGGGGAAGTTAGATAAATATGAAGCATTAAAAGGATGCTATGTGTCATTGCTGGCTTTGAAGATGGAGGGGGCCATATGCCGGGGCTGCAAGGAGCTGAGCGCAACCACCAGCCAGCAGCCACAAAGGAAACAAGGAACTCAGTCCTACAACGGCAAGGAATTGAATTTTGCTAATAATAGGGATAAACTTGGAAGAGGTGTTTCAGATGAGAACATGGTTGGCCAACATCTTGTAGATTCTATATTAGTCAGGGTTCTCTAGAGACATAGAACCAATAGGATAGACACACACACACACACACACACACACACACACACACAGATAGAGTTACTATGGGAATTGGTTTACATAATTATAAGACTGAGAAGTCCCGTGATCTGCCATCTGCTAGCTGGAGAACTAGGAAAGCCAGTGATGTCATGCAGTCTGAGTCCAAAGGAGAATTGGGAGGCCAGTAGAGTAAGTCCTAGTTCGGGTCTGATGGCCTGAGAACCAGAAGCACTGATGTGCAAGGACAGGAAAAGATGAATGTTTCAGCTCAAGCAGAGAGCAAATTTGCCCTGCCTTCAACTATTCTCTTCGGGACCCTCATTTGGATGATGCCGACCCACAAGTGATGAGGCTTTTTTACTCAATCTACTGATTCAGAGGCTAATCTCTTCTAGAAACTCCCTCACAGACATACCCAGAAATAACGTGTTACCACCTGTATGGGGCATCCCTTAGCCCAGTCACACTGACACAGTATTAACTATCACAGAGTCTGATCAAAGACCCCAGCCACATCCCAGAATTCTGACCTCATATAACCTATAAGAAAATCACTGCGTGTTGTTTTAAAATGCTAAGTGTGTGATCATTTGCACATAGCATTTGGTAACTAATACACTGTGTCCTGTGTTACTTGGGGGTTACAAAGTCTGTGAGACAGCATTGCTCCCACTGAGTGAGCTTTGGCCATGTTCTGGGCCCCTGACTGTACCTGTGGAAGATACTGTATGGGTCTTCGTGGTTGGAAGATAGGCTCTAAGAATTACCTCCTGCCATGGCTCCACACACTGGAGAAGAGTTGATTTTTCAAAATGAAATCAGATATGGTTACATAAAAGGATGGGTAGCCCTGGTAAATATCTACCAAAGTTTTTCTCAGTATTTTTCTGCTGTACCTCCTATGTAATGTGCCTGTGGCTCACGCTAACTGCACTTCAGTTCCTAACATCTCTTATTTCCCCTGTAAAAATGCGAATTAACGTGTCATGTCCAAAGGACTAATGTTTCAGGATGGGCTTAGGAATGTTTAGGTGGTGGAATGGTCTGATGAAAAGGCTATAAATTTGGGAGTCTGGACAAATGGATTTTAATCCTGAGTTTTCTGCTATGTCACTTTGGGCAATCACTGACACATCATGGATTTAAGTTGCCCTTCTGAAAACTGGAGGGCTGCGATTAGTGAAATCTGTAGTCTCTTCTAGTTGAAAGAGCTGATTATCTGTCTGAAATTCACTCATTTACTGACTAATTATTGAAAGCTGGTACGAGTGTCAATGAGCAAGGGTGGCGTGACCCCGGAAGTACAGGCTCAACATTACATAGAGGTTAGAGAAAACCTCTCCAAAGAAGTCATATCTGAGTGGGACTTGGAGATCTGAAACTGGGTCTACTCTGAAATTATGAACCATGGGTTGATTGCTAGCATGTTGAGCCAATATGGTCGGGCATAGATTAGATACGGCTCATGGGCCACATCTATCTAGCCTGCCGCCTGCCTGTTTTTGTATAGCCCTTGAGCTAAGAATTGTTTTTACATTTTAAATGGTGTATTCGTTTTCTAGGGTTGCCATAATAAAGTGTTACAGATGGAGTGGCTTACACAACAGGTTCATTGTCTCACGGTTCTGGAGGCTGAGTCTGACGTCGAGGTGTCAGCAGCGCTGGTTCCTCCTGAGGGCTGTGAAAGAGAGTCTGGTCCGTGTCTTACTCTTAGTTTACGGGATCCTCAGGCATTCATTCCTTGCCTTATAGGTGGCATTCTTCTGTGTCTCACATTGTCTTCCCTTCACGTGTTTCTCTCTGTGTCCCAATTTCCTGTTTTTATAAAGACACTAGTCACACTGGATTAGAGCCCACCCTAAGGACCTCCTTTGAATGTGATTACCTCTACTACGACTCTGTTTCCAAACAAGGCCACATGCTGAGATATTGGAGATTAGGGCATCAACATATATTCTCCAGGGCACTGGGTAGGGCAGGACACAATTTAACTCACAACAAATGGCTACATTTTAAATAGTTATAGAAGTACCGATAAAATATCCTCAATTTTTGCCTCTTGGTCCACAAAGCTGAAAATACTTGCTCTCTGGCTCTTAATAAAGAGCTTATGAACTTCTATCTAGATCAGTAGCTCTCAAGTTTTAGGATGTGCCTGTCACTTTGATGGACTTAATTCCAGACTTTCAAGAATTTGCAAGTAATGCTGATGCTGCTAGTCCAGAAAGTGGTTCCCAAATTCAGGTGTTTGGATGTGCCACATCATTCTAGGGACTTGTTGACAGCACAGATTCCTGGTGCTCCAGACTTAGTCACGCAGAATTTCCAGGGGCGAGGCCAGAGCTGGTTTTAGTATATAGCCGGGTTTGGGAAGTGTGGGTCTAGCTTAATTATCTTTGTCAGGAAGAACAAATGACTGGCTTACTCCTTTCTGATGGGATTGGTTGCTTGGGCCTCATCTGTCGGTGGGAGATCAGGGCAATTGGGGAATCCTGTTCTTCTCGTCAAGACTTGTGTTGAAGGAAAACATCATCAAGAAATGTATGGTCTGGATTCTTCCTAGACCAGAGATCTTTGTTGAGGCAGTTTCATAAATACCAGTGTCATTAAGTGGCTTGTCAGCAGCTCATGTAAGAAAAGATGTATTGATTGCAAACTCAGTTGAAGCCAGCAACAATGTGGGACATCTGCCGAAAGACCTCAGGCCTCCTGTGTTGCTGAGAGGGCTGGTTACTGTCCAGATCGCAGAAGGTAACAGTCTCACGTACCCGGCCTCATGTGCTGTGACTCGTGGTCAATTAAGCAAACTTTAAGAGAGACATTGACACACTGAAATGTTTTCGAGGGAGAGAGATGAGGGATCTGGTAACTCTGTTCAAGGAAGAAGGAATGAAAGAGGGCTTGTAAAACGGTGGCCTGCAGGCCCAGTCCAGCCACAGACATATGCTCAGCAGTCCTAGCTGTTAAAATTTTTTGAATTTGTTTGCCTTTGGGCAAAGCACATATTCTGGCTTTCCACTTCCTATTTCTTTATACTAGTCCTGTTTACAGAGGTTTGCTATCTCCTTGCTCTCTCAGAAGTAGTAAAGATGTGTACTCAAGTTACAGAAGACCAGGGAGAGAACGTAAGCTATTTGAAAATATCTAAAGACATTCAATAATGTATCCAGTGTCTGTCGCGTGCCCATGATGTGCCAGGTTCAGTGCCAGATGCTGGGGGTACAGCTCAGTGTGACCCCTCTTACAGGTAACGTTCGCTCGTAAAAGAGACATACAAAAAACAATTGCAAATTGTGGTGAGCACTTTGAAGGAAACAGGACGTAAGTAGAGAACAATAAGGACATCTTAGTTTGGATCATGTAGTCAAGTAAGTTGCTGGCCATTGTGGAAGTGAGGGGCATCCTGCTATGTGAAGGGCAAGTGTGTTGATCTTGGTTTTGTTCTGAGAATGGATAAGGAATACTCAGAATATCTGAAGGGGAAGTTTTATTTCACCATAAGAAAGAACTTTCCAATTTGAGCTCTTCATCTGTGCGTTAAGGGACCTTGTGAGGTAATAGAAGTTCAAAACAATGGAAATGATAGAGCTAGTCACAGATTCTCAGTAGGTAGAGTTGTGAAGGTGATGTGAGAGGGTTTTCTCATCTCCAAAGAGCCCTTGCAATTCTGAGAGTCACTAAAGTGATATGATAATAACCAAAGAAATCCTATTTGGGGCCCAGATTATATAATATATAATCTGTAATGAAACTACCTTCAAATTTTATAGGCAAACATAGAGAAGTAGGTATATTTGCTTCCCCAGAGAACAGACTACTTAGACTGTACAAATAGGGTTTTGACATGGAAAAACACTGAGGTACTAAAATAACGTTTAGAAAATTAGTCTGAAACAGTCACTCCATTGTCACTATAATTATGTTCTTCCCAAGGAATGGGATTTGAAGTGATCTGGTATTACAACTTCTAGTATCCTTAAAATATGTCTATATTGAATTATGTCCAGATTATGGATAACCCAGTTAGTCATTCTGGGCTCTGTGATTTGCCTGCTTGCTTGTTTTGTGGGTATTAAGGGGCCAACTTAGAATTAGACCTCTGGAGCCATCAAATGAGGGAGGATATGGTGGTTCCATTTATTGAAAAAATACCTTCCGAGAAAACATTCAGCAAAGGCAACACTGGGGTTGGTCACTCAGCAAAATGACTACTTCAGCTCCTCTCTACTTCTAAGTCTCCTTTCCATCAATCATGATTACAGCAACTAATTGTCTGAGAGTTGCCTGTGTGCCAGGCACTAAGTGCTTCCCTTATGGTATCTTTTATAACGTTCATAATAATCCTTTCTCCATATTACTGATGAAGAAATCAAGGCCCAGAGAGGCACAAATTACAGCCCAAGTCACAGAGCAACTCACAGGTACAGACAGGCTTTGAATTATGTTTGCCTGACTCCAGAGTCCAGCTTTTTCCATTAGGCTGCCACTCACTATCTTTGAAAATAATCACCAAAACTAGAATTCACTATGATAAAAATGTTAAGAAATTTCTCTTAGGCTGGCTCTGACAGTAAACCAATTGCTATGTGGGCAATCTCTCAGGTTGTATAAAACTTTCTCTCTGGAAGAATCTTGTTTTATGTGTTTTTGTTTTTTAAAGTAAAACTGATAATTTGCTTGGTTTTTGTATTACTTTCTTTGTACTTTCCCCTTGCATTGGGAAGTCATGTTTTTATAATAATTCAATATTTGATATAGGAAATAGAATTTATAGTTTAGTACATCTGTATATTTTTCATGTGGTTAAGTCTTTTTCCTGGTTATTTTTTCTTCTTTCCTTTAGTGAGGAAATAAATTACGTATTATAAAATGCACAGATCTAAGTGACATGGGTTTTGATACAAGTATGTATTCCTATGTTACCATTCATTTTCATTATCCTAAAGGGTTTTTGGTGCCACTTTCTAGTCTGTTCTCTCATTCCTCCAGGGGCAACCCCTGTTCTGATCTCACTTTATATTAGTTTTGCTTGTTCTTAATATAAATGGAACCAAACAGTATGTAGTCTTCTGTGTCTAGCTTTTGTTACTCAGTATATTCATCTATGTTGTTGCATGTGTCTTTAGGTTCTTGTTTTTATTGCTGACTAGAAATCCATTGTATGAATTGACTCATTCGTTCTTTTTGATGGGCATCTGGTTGTTGACATTTTGGAGCAGTTAGAAATAAAGCTCCTACGAACATTTGTATACAAGTCTTTTGTTTCTCTTAAGTATATTCCTAGGAGTGCAATTGTTGTGTCATAAGGTAGAATGTTTTGAATCTAAAAACCTGCTAAACTGTTTGCCAAAGTAAAAGTATCTTTACACTGTCACAAGAAATGTTTCACCTGCTTCACATCCTCACCAGCACTTGATATGGTCACTCTTTAATTTTAGCCAGACTGTGGTATCTCACTGTGATTTTAATTTATATTTGCCTAATAAAAAAAAAGTTAAACACCTTTTCATATGCTTATTGGCTATTCCTATAGCCTTTTTGGGGAAGTTTTCTGTTTAAGACTTTTCCCCATTTTTAATTAGGTTATTTTTAAAATTATTGATTTATACAACTTATTTATATACCCATATACTGTATGGATGTGCGTGCGTGCGTGCGTGTGTGTGTGTGTGTGTGTAGTGAATATTTTCCCATAGTAGTTTGTGTTTTTTATGTTCTAAATGGTGTCTTTTATAAGCAGAGGCTTTTAATGTAGATGAAATTGGTTAATTCCTCTTGGTTAATATTTTTTTCTTGACTAAAAAAACTTTGACTATCCTAGTTATGAAGATATTCTTTTTTTTTTTAATAGGAGCTTTAGTTTTTTTATTTTTGCATTTTGAGTCATGGTCATCCCCAAATAATCTTTTTGAATGCTATAATGTAGGGAATCAACATTATTTTTTTTGTCACAGATATCCATTTGTTCTATCAGGAATTGATAGTATAGCATCATTGCTATTTTTCCATTGAAGTGCATTGAATTTTGTTGAAATTCTGTTGATTATATGTATATAGGTCTATTTATCTGCTCTATTCATATTCTATTTGCTTATCCACATACCAATACAATATCTTAATTAATATAACTTTATAATGTCTTAAAATCTGCAAAAAAGAAAAAAGCCTGCTAACATTTTGGTGAGGATTATTTTAATTTATAGACAGATTTGGAGAAAATAGATATTTTAACATAATACATCCTTCAGTATTTGAATATGGTATATCTCTTTATTTATTTAGAATTTCTCTCAGCAATGTTTTTATAGTTTATAAATATAGAGGACTTGCAAATATATTAAAATTTTTATTTTTAGATATTTGATGCTATTATAAATGTTATTTTAAAATTTTATTTTCTACATACATATATTATCTGCAACAAAGTTTATTTCTTCCTCATCTATCTTTATGCCTTTTATTTTTTGTTTCAAATCTTTCTTTTTTCTGATATATGCATTTAAAGCTATCATTTTTTTCTCTATTGCTTCAGCTACAGCTCACAAATTTTGATATTTGTGTTTTCATTAACATTCAGTACGAAGTGTTTTATAAATTCTATTTCATTTCTTCTCTGACCAAAAGATTATTTAGAAGTATATAGTTTAATTGCTCAATATTTGAGGGTTTTTCTAGTTACCAATTTATTATTGATTTCTAATTGGATTGTTTTGGAGAGAGAATATATTCTGAGAGTTCCAATTATATGCATAGTAGATCATTTGATATTAACCCATGTATCTTTGACACTGTTTAGTATTTTAATTTTTTTTCCATTATGTATTTCATTTTGGTTATTTCTGTTGCCTTATTTTTGAGTTCACTGATATTTCTTTTGTTCCAGTGTGCTTTTAGGCTTATTCATTACATTTTTTTGTTTCAGATATATTTTCTTTATTTTAGAATTTCACTATGGGTCTTCTTTAGAGTTTTTTTTCCCTAATGAAATTCCTTTGTTCACCCATCATGTCTATCTTTAATATATTTAACACAATTCATTAATGTACTCAAAAATAGTTATGTAGAGACTTTTACTGCTTGAAATTCTCATCATCAGTGGTCTGCCTCTCTTAATTTTTTTTTTTTTTATTGTGGGCCACATTTATATTCTTCCGTGTATGTCTTATAATTTGTCATTGTATATCAGACATTTAGCATAAAAGAGCAATAGGGACTAAACTAGATTGTATATTTTTTATTTTGTTTTTCCCAGAGAGGAACTTTCCTTTCATCTTTCCTAAGATTGGGAAAGGGATTTTTTTATTCAGATCTTATCATGAGTTTAGCTCAGTTGGGACTGGGATAAATTTTCATTAGTTTTTTTTTATCTCTTGCTTGTGATATGGAGATTCCTCTTGCCTTTTAGCCTAACCTCTAACTTCTTGCTTTACATCTACAGGGCTGATCTCTTTGGGACTTGCAAGATTTGAACTAGAAGGGGACTTCATTGAAGTTTCAGTTTGATTTCACTTCCAGATTCAACTCCAGAAGGGCTCTGGAACCCTGAGCAGCACAAGGGCCTGGAAAGTCTCTCTCTCTCCCAGCTCTGCCCCAACTGCTGCTGATGCAGCAGAATTCCCATGGGGAGAATTGCTATTCTGAGAGGTGTATTTTTGCGTGTAGGACTCTTCCAGATTCCATTATTTCATGATAGTCTACACTACTGTTAAAAGTTCAGCTGATTTCTCTTTAAACTCTTTATGTCTATGTCAGGCCTACTGTTCTACTTGCCTGTACTCAGGCTAGGCAGTTTGTCCCAAGTATGAAAATAATTACCACTTTTTGCTCTTCTTTGAGGTGCATGTCTCTCTCTCTAGAATTAGTTATTTATACTTCTTATGTGTGTGTCTGGTAGTCTTTGAAGGCCTCAAAGAAAAATATTATTTTTAGTTTATTGCTTTCTCTTGTTATAATGAAACTGATCATCTTTATGCCTTTCTATAATATATCTTGATCAGAAGTAGAACTCGCATAGTTTTTTCGAGTTTTGTATTAGATTAGCTCTGTAGGCAAGTGGAATGCCTCAGAGCGACCTTAAGTAGTCACATTTCTGGATTTAGACCTATTTAGATTGAGAATGCCCGTTGCTTGAATGCCCGTTGCTTGAGTCATGAGCCGTATTTGGCCTTGTAAAGTATTGCTATTGTTTTAACCCTCTCTCCCCAAACCCAAAGCAGTTAGTTTTACTGTAGAAACTTATTCCATATGCCCTTTTTCTTCTTCAAATTTAATTCAAGTCCTGCTGATTTTTCCTTCCCTCCATCTCCATTCGAACTATCCTGAGCTAAGTTACTGTCATTGCCAGATGACAGCAGTAGCTTATTGCTGTTGCTCTACGTGGTTTCCCCATAATTGCTCTGGGCTCCCTCTAATCCAGTCCCTACATTGCATCCAGACTGATGGTTACAAAAATGCAATTCTGACCCTGTCGTTGTCCTGCTTAAATCCTTCAGTAGCTTCCCATTCCTCTTAAGGTGCAGACAGAACTCCTTAGCAGGGCGTCTGCAGCTTTGTCTTTCACTCTCTCCTCTGTTTCCTAATGTTACATTGGCTTTCTTTTACTCCCTATGCTCTTTGCTTCCTCCCACCACACAGCCTTTGCACAGGCCGGTCCCTCCCCCAGGATACCCTTTCTTCCTCTTTTTACCAGTACTCGCCTGTCCTCTTCCCCTTTCGGATCTCCCCTCAGGTGTCACTTCTCAGAGGAGCCTTCCGTGATCTCCCTGACATTTCCAGATCCTCTTGTTTCCTTCTCATGTATACACTTGACTCAGTGATGAATTTTGTGTTTTTTTTCTTGTAAGATCACCTAATTATTGACAGTATTTTTTGTTACAATAGAAGCTCCAATAAGGACAGAGACAAACATTTGTTTTCTGGATCACTATTTTATCCCCAATGCCTAGAACAGTGACTGGCATTTGATAAAATGTATGGAATAAATAAATAGCAAATTAATGAATTTGGAGAAAACAGATGCATTTATTTTCTTTAACCTGGAGTCTATTTAGATAGTTCCTATTCCCTCCCTCCCTCACTCCCTCCCTTCCTTCCCTCCTTCCTTTCTTTCTCCCCTTCTCCTCCTCCTCCTACACCATCACCACCATCATCATCATCACCATCACCATTGTCATTGTCATAGTCATCATCATCATCTCTCCATTTATTTCGTTTTCTAAAAATCTTTAGAAGAAGACCCTTGGACTCCAGGAGTGTTTCTTAAATGAGATTTAACATATGCCACATATTGGTAGGAACTATGACTACTTTTAAACTCTGAGACCGTGGTAAGTGTGTTATTTGGTTCACTATAGCAAAAGAAATATGGTTCACAGAGCAATTCTTCTTTACTAGTTACATTGACATGTTTATTTCTGTTGACCCAGATAACTAGAGTGGATGGGAATTGAACATTTGCCAATTAATTAGCAACTTAAATCACTTGTGAAAATAGCTATAAAAATCAACTCAAGCTGACATAGCTGAATTTTCAGATGCTGTGTAAACACAAGTAGTGTTTTCTTTTTCTGTGGTGGTGTCCAAGGAATTGTGGTCAAGACTTAAGATCATTTAAGACCTCCCCCATAGAGTTCTTCTTCAAAGACTGGGTCTAGTTACCTAAGCTATTCTTAAATTATCTCCAGGTTTCCAATTCCATTCCTCATCAGTCTTTTGATCCAGTGTGCAATTACTGGCATTGAAAATGGTGGTATTGTAAAGGAAACATCTCTCCTTTAAAAGTCAGGAAGATCGAATTTCACACTCACATGGGAGTGATTTTAATGTTTTGGTTCCTAATAATTCTTTGGCATAACATTTCAAATGCTACTGGCACCCCAAGATGACTCAGAATTGAGAGGCTCACAAGTGTCTCTGTCAGTGGCCTTCCCTAGCATTTAAACCTCCGAGAAAAATAGCGCACATGGACACTCCATCTCTGATGTGAGGTTGAAGTCTTCTGCCTCTGTGTGATACATGGTAAAAGATACTGCTCAAGTGAAAGCAAGAAAACATAATTAAACTGGTGGCTGAAAGGAAGGAAGTAGTCAGCTACTCCCTACCATATCTTCTATTTTTTTTTTAAAGAACAAGTAAATAAGTTCAAGAAGGACTAGATTGTATCTTTAATACTTAATTTTCTTGACATTTTAATATGATTAATTGGAATTGAGCCAATCTGGAATGGTTTAAAATGTCAGGAAATGCTTGTTTGTGGATTGTGTGTGTGTGTGTGTGTGTGTGTGTGTGTATGCGCGCACGTGCATGCGCCCATGTGCCTGTGTGTGCACATACTTGTATGCATGCACACGCACACATGTGAATGCATTTAACATAGATTATGAAAGACGATAATTACTCTGTGGTAGAACACGTTATGGGTCTCAAGAAAATGGAACTATTGCTCTGACTCCGAATTCCTAAGCAGTTTTCCTCTTTTTACCGTCTTAGTCTTCTGCTTTTATGTAAACATGTGGTGATCGTAGGAAAAAAAAATGTACCAGAAGCCTCGAATAAAGATCCTAATACTATTTTATTGATTCACATTGTGAGGAACATTATTAGTGAAGTTTTTCTTTCTCAGTATTCACTTTATATGAAATCCTCAACACTGCACAGATAGACAATATGATTTCTTTATATTTACTAGCTCAATTTTTTGAGCACCTGCTATGTATAGATATTATACTGGGTGCTACCAATTATATGTTAACTTGGAAAAATATATAACTTTACTTGAACAATACCATTGCCTCCTTTTCTCTGTACCCCTTAGATCCTCATTACCCATGTCAATAGCTGCTAGGCCCCTTCATCTCTCTTAAGGAGAAACTTTTATGTCTTATGATATACTCATAACTAAGGTAATAATAAAAGCAAATTAATAACTAACAATTACTTGGGGATTGTGTTACCTCTACTATGTGCTTTATATGCACTATCTCATTTAATTGTCACAGGAGTGGGTCATAGCTATCATTATCCCTATTTTACAAATGAGGCAACTGAGGCATAGGGTTTAGGTACCTTGCCTAAGGTTATACAGGTAGTAAGTAGGAGACCTGAGTCTGAAGAGGCTAAAGAACCACAAAATGATATATCCATAGTACTAGGTGATAAGAGCTAATTTGTGCAAAATTTATGTGAGACACAAAAGATACTACTTTTAAGGAACCAAAGCATCTTAAGAAATCACAAGTTTATTCTGCTGATTCTAGAAATGTTGATGTGAATGCACCCTTTCAGTGGAGAGGCAAAAGTAAACAGACTGATCAATATGAAAAAATAAAAAATTCTGGAAACAGACCTACATGTAGATAAATATTTAGGACTTCATAAAGGTAATATCTCAAGAGGAGAAATGATAGACCCTATAATAACTAGTAGTAACAGCAATGTACACTTGCTGTGTTCTGAGCAGTGTTCTAAGCCTTTATGTACTTTAACACATCTCATCATCCATACCACCCTACGAAGTAGATACCATTATTTTCATCTCTATTTTGTAGATGAGACACAAAAAAGATACCTAACTTTTGACGGTCACAAACCCACTGGTGTGGCTCCAGAGCCAATGCTCCTAACCACAGGCTCTACATTAGGAATCTTTGTTAGCCACTTGGAAAAAAGTGAGGTTAGGTCTTGACCTCATATCTTACGATAAAGTAAATTCTAGATGAATTAAGATTTAAAAGAAAAATATGAAACAATAAATATGCTAGAAGAAAATATTAAAAATTGATTGGACTGAGGAGGTTATGTCTAGAAAGGATATTAGGGACAATCTCAAAAGAAATAATTTATAATTTTGATTACATCAAAATGGAGAACTTTTATATAGAAAAACAATAAATGAACACCATCATCACCAAAGTAAAAAAGAAAATGACAAATGAGAAAAAATTACCACATATGCTAAACAAGTTTACTATTTTTAATATGTAAAGATGAACAGTCAATTGAGAAATGATCCAGAGTATCAACAACTATTTACATGTTAATAGGGAAAAAATTAAGTATCACTGGATAACTGATGTGAGAATATTTTCATCTTTGGTGGCCTGCTAAAAGATACATATTTAAACAATGAAATGTTATTTTTGCCTATTGAATTGGTGAATGGTATTATTTGTTGATGAGATACATTTTTGGAAGCTATATACTTCTGGAAGTATAACTTTGGGGGAAGACAATTTTGCAACATGTGTAAAAACCTTGTATATATTTTTTGACTAAACAATTTTTAGGACTTTATTCTAAGAAGATCATCTTACACACGGGCAAGAATTTATGTACAACTGTGCTACATATACATAGTTAAGTACTGATTCTAATAGTGAACTTGTACAAATAGCTGTAAAACCAATGAGGAGACTGGTTAAACATATGAAGTTCAAAGATGTTTGTATTGAAATCTACACATCAAAATTGGGATCATGCTCTGTATATCATATTATAATTGTATTTTATTTAACAGTGGAAAACATAGTTCCATGTTGTGTTTAACATTATTTGCTTGCCAACAACAGTTTTTCCTAATTCTTGGTAATGGCATCTTATAATGTCTTTGGGAAACCACCACTTCCCCATTGACCTTTCCCCACCTTCAGTGATGGAAGATAGTTGATTTAAATAAATAATCAAACCTCGTAGCCACAGTGATGTTGCAGAGATACACATATCATATAAGCATATATCCAGCAAGGTGTACTGTATGACATTTGCTGGAAACCACTGAGTCAAAGACTTGCTGCTTCTATGTTTGGGAATATGGAAGCAAGTGACTGTAGGAGTTGTTGGCAGCCACGTTTGCACCATAAAAAGGGAGCCTGAGGATGGAGCTTAGGGAGCTGAGGAGTGGAGGTGGGAAATGGTGAGAGAGAAGCTGATGCTCTTCACATTCTTAAGCCCTGAATAAAGCCTCCTCAGAAGCAACTATTATGCACTGCCTCACACTCTTCATCAGGTATGTGAGCCAGTTTGGGTAGGGATGTCTGTTTCATGCAATTGAAAGCATCCTAACAGCCAGACATCTCATTGTCTCAGACACATAATACTTGTATATTCAGGACACACTGATTACAATTCTAAATAACAAATGGCTGTAGATAAAAATATGTGTTCTGCTGAAGCTGAGATTGTGGTCAAATATGATATTTGAAAGAATTTTTGGACTAGGAGAATAAATCTGAAATTATATACAAATGTTTCAATTATTATCATAGTTTCACTGTTAATATGTAATAGTTAAATTTTTAAAATTTGTTATTGTATTCTAGAAGATTATAGTAGTTTCTCAGAGCTGGCAACTGCTAGACAGTTCTTTTAGCCACTGTTCTGCATATTTCAGTAGTAAATAGAAGCCACTTTCAAAAGGCATATTAACTCTCACCAACCATTTGTGCATGCATAGCAGAATATAATTCAGGCAAAGGTTCCAACACTGTGTTTCCTAGAAGGATGTTCTTATCCAAGATTCATAACATGAGCAAATCTCAAGAATTCTTTATCTTTGTCTGCAGAAAAGGACTGTTAGCTATGGTGATAATTTTAACAAGCTTTTTATTTAAAAATGATAGTTTCTGTAAGCTCAAAGATTATAAACAATTGCCTTCAGAGAAAATTTATAATTTTAGAATTGGATTAGTGAAAACAAAATATGTCATATGGGCCCATTTTCCTCTAACAACTTGTTCTATAATTTACACTCTTTATATTTCTTATGTCTGGGAAAGATGTTTCATTGTGAATGTTACAGACCATGATTTGGGAAATGTTTTCTCTTTGTCAGATTTTAAGGTAGAAGAATTTACATGTTATTTTCAGTTCACCTTAAAAAAAGGTGAAGAATTCCAAAACAGAAATTAAAAAAAAAAATTATGGCTGAACAGAATTAAGTAGCTAAATGTTAGTCTGCCTTATTTTATTATTTAAATTGTTATAAGCATGCTTTGGATTAAAAAGAATACCTAAGAATCTTCCTAAGTTATCTACCTAATCCATTCTCTATTAATATTTACATTAGATTATACTATATTAATATTATGTTCATAGTTCAATATTTGGAAACTTTCCTTATTTAACTTTTTAAAAGTTTCCAATAATCATTTTAGTTTATAAAATTAATAACTTTTGTAATCATTCTTAAATATCGTAGCATTTTGCTCATATATTTACATATTTACATTTTATATATATTTGTAGTTGCTATTATATATATTTATATTTATACTTGCAATATTTGTATTCCAGCTGTCAGAATTTCAATACTTAAGGTACATTCAGAGATTTTTCCCATCTGGGTTACATTTAAAATGCTTATATATATTTTTAGGTGAATATTTAAATATCATTTCAAAATCTGATTATGTCTTCTTCA
Source organism: Lyroderma lyra (assembly GCA_004026885.1). Classification (NCBI taxonomy): domain Eukaryota; kingdom Metazoa; phylum Chordata; class Mammalia; order Chiroptera; family Megadermatidae; genus Lyroderma; species Lyroderma lyra. The sequence continues at coordinate 223,895 of PVJL010000072.1, read as the reverse complement.
AGTTACTGACATAATTATAGGCTAGATGTGATGATAATCTGTTGCACCACAAAATCACTGAATATACATGAGTTCAAGGTTGCCAGATGGTGACAAAGTTGGCATTCAGTTCATTCACTTGCCAAGGCCAAGGCTAAAGATGAAACCAAAGAGCAAATTTTGGATAAACACCGAGGCCAAGGCCCAAAGTCAGTGGATCACATATGTATCATTCTTAGTGGATACACTTTATGACTGTACCAGCATTTACTTAGCCAATCTCCTGGAGAAAAATGTCTGAAAAGACATGCCCCAGAATGATAACAGAGCTTATCTTTGGGTGGTAGAATTACAGATAATTTTTTTCTCATTGCTTATCAGTATTTTCCACTTTTTTTCTGTAATAAACATGTATTACTTGAGTAATGAAGAAAAAACAAAAGTGTAAAACTTCTACAATTTGGAATGAATTAAAACAGCAAAAGGACAAATTTATAAAATGACATCACAAAAGTATCTAGAGGTACACCAGATAATCCCTTTTGGTAAGACATTGCCAGAACTTATAAGGGTCAGGAAGTTTTTCCTAACATGTATCCTCCATTCCTCTTGCTGTTAGTTAAGCCCTTTCATCAAAGGAGACAAGGCAGCTGCTAATTCTCCGCTAAATCTACCTCCAGATAGGTATTACATTTCCTTTCCTCTGTCTTCTCACTTTTTTGCCTAAATAAACTTTCCTTTTAGGGCCTATTCACCACACCCTTGTTATGAGCAATTATAGAATTAAGCCTAAAGGAATAAATTCCTCCTTCAAGGACACGCTCCAGTTTTGTTCTATTGCTTTGAATCTCTGGGAAAATACTAAAGGAGGTTGGGGGAGGGTTAAGGGGGTCAGGAGATACAAACTTCCGGTTACAAAATAAATAGGTCGTGGGGATGTAAAGACAACGGAGGACTGCAGGCAACAGTATTGTAGGGCGCGTATGAAAGGTGCCAAGAGAGTAAGTCTTAAAAGCTCTCATCACAGGAAAAGAAACATTGCGACTTTGTGTGGTAACTGAACTTACTGTGATGATCGCTCTGCAGGGTATAGAAACACCGAGTCATCAATCGTGCCACTGAAACTACTGTAAGGTTAGGTCAATTACAACTCAGAATGCAAATAAAAAGCTTGTCGAAGATGGGCTTTGAAACTCCAATTTGTAGAGGAATTCTAAAACCTAGCGAATAAATAGAGCTGGAATGGTTATCCTGAAAGTTCAAAGATAGAAAAATCCTTGAAAAAAACAAAATAACAGTAACAACAACAGCAACAAAAAACCTAAACAAACCATCACACACACACACACACACACACACACACACACACACACACACAGTTTTTATATGTATTCTTTTCCGTGTTCCCTGCCAGAAAATGCAGGACAGGCCCTTGCCATACTGTGTTGGGCCGCTGACTGGGCGGAAGTGCAGCCTTTTCTTGAGGTGGGAGTACTAGCCAGCAGGACCTGGGATCTGGCGGATCTTCCTGGGTAAGGCAGTTAGCTGTCCACGGTTTGATCCAGGCGATGCAGGTTCAAGTTCTGGCCATGTCTGTGTAATTGGAAAATCAAAGCGAAATAGAGGGGGAAAGTTCACGATGGAGAGTGAGTGACTCCCTGTTTTCTCATACCGTTGCCGGTTGGTGTGGACCTTAGTGCCCCGAGTACAGCCGGGCGTCGCTAAGGAATGCCGACGTGCTGCCCGAGCCACTCCGCCAGACAGTTGTCTGCAAGGGAGGCTGTGTGCTGACCTTCCTTAAATGCACACAGCCTTTGAGAAACTTAGTAAGTATTTTCTGGGTTTACTTAGAATTTTCCTCTTTTTTGAGCCCCTAAACTTATGGGTTCGGATGAAAGTTGGGGCAGGAGGGAGGGGGCTGACCACAGACATGCTATTGTGTTCCTGGCCTGGCCAATCAGTGCCTAAATAACAAAGTGAATATCTGGAGGAACAACTAATTGGGTCTGTTACCCTATAACTGTGAAAGCACATTGAATTATGACCTTAAATAATATTATGCCCTTTTTTTATTGTGAAATGACTGCAGAGTGAAATCAAAGTTATAACTTTATTTGGTTCAGTAAATAATTTTAATTGGGAGAATGCAAAGCACAAACAATATGCCAAAGAATCCAGTGAATTTACTTGCCATCTACTCAGTGACTTTAGATCAAGATCCTTTCCTTCTTCAAAATTAGAATTAGAAATCTTGGCACACAATTTAAAAGAACCCAAAAACCTTCTTTCTGGTTGTCTGGTACATTGTTTTCCTGGATTTACAGGGGAAGTATAGAGTGTATTAATTTAAAGCTGCAGTTTAATAGATCTAAGCCAGCTGTTCAGTCTTGGAAAATATCATATCCCAAGTATTCTCCTTTCGTTTAAATTTCAGGCTTAGTGCAGAAGCATACAGGGGTGGGAAAAAAGATGGAGCTCATCCAAGTCATCGAAATTTAATTCTCTTCTTGCTCAGAACATCCCAGCCAAATGAATGTAGCAGGTTGTCATTGGCCGGAGGGTTTGATCCCAAGATGGGCTATGCCCAAAGATGGAGACATGCCATCAAGGGCTCGAATCCAAAAACACAATGGGATCGTGTCCAGGAACTGAGCTCCTGGTGTCCCTTGAGCTGGTTTTGAGATGGCTCTGTTGTGACTGCTGTTGTCTATAACCCTGAGCTTATTCCCTCTACTGACGTCACTAGGGTTGAGTAGCGCAAAATGTCTGTTCCTTTGCCAAGAGTGAGGCGGTTGCTGTGGGAGAGGTAGTCCGAGGAGGGGCTCTGGGCCCAGCTTCTGCAGAATCTTCTGAGGGAAGGCTGAGTAGAGTCGGCAGACCACTGTCTTCTAGAAACCTAATAGCACTCACATTTTTTTCTAGTAAGTGAGACAATTGCAGAATCCGTATTTTGTAAGTGCTCATAAGGGGATCCCACACACACAAAAAAGTGAAGTCATAACTAATAGCCCTCAGGGGAAATTGTATTTTCAGTTACCATGCTCACATGGCCTTCCACTTAACCTGAACACGATTGTCGGAAATGGGCTAGAAGCCAGTTCTCAAAATAGCGTAAATGGGAAGTATTTAGGCAAGCCTTGTGATATACACTAGGTGTGTTTGGTTATTGTAACACATTTCCCTTTAGTGCTTTCAAAATATGTGTGATAGATTATGGGGTTTGAGATTACTCTAGTAGGTGTCACTTCCCTTATATGACATAGCTGGGCTAGAGGTCATAGCAATCGGAACTCACCCAGCAAAATCAGGGTACACGTGCCTTATTTGGGGAACGTGCTCAAAACCAACAAAGCTTCAGTGAAGTAGGACACATAAACATATTGACTTCACCTGCAAGGGTTGATCTCTAAAGTTATTTGCAGCTCTAACATTGTCTTTTCATTTTCAACCTGTTAATTTCAGATCTTCTGTAAGGGCGAATAATAGCTGGTACTTTGGGTATCACACTCAGCATTGACATGAGGATTAAGTGAATTACTGTATAAAAATGACCTACACTGATGCCTGGCAGATGGGACATGCTTAGAAAGTATTAGAGGCCAAGATATTTGTGTTATTGATATGTGTATCAAAACCAACACTACAGACCCTATACGTTACAGTCTGTCCCCTGTCCCTCACACCCAGTCTCGTAGAAAGTACAGACTTCTTTCAATAATGTTGCCACTTTTGAAATATCTCCAAGTTTTGTCTCTCAAATGAAGGTAATTGCTAATAGCATGAAAGGAGTTAGATGGTGTACAATAGATACTTTGTAAACAAGGGGACTATTCAAATATAACAAAAAGTTGAGGGTGGCTCTTGCTAGTATAGATGCTCTCATATTGAAATCTCCCCAGTAACTGTGTGTTTTAAAATGTAGATTTTATTATTAGTCAGACGTAGTGAGGCCAACAGATCAGGAGATGACGATGGCCATTGGAAAGATAGTTTGTCACTCGCATTTCCCAAGAGGAAGGGGCACACCATACCTGTGAGGCCACAAGGGGAAGCACCAGGGTCATTCAAGACACAGAAGGAACACAGGGAAAGCATGGGCAAGTGCCTTTCTGTGATGTTTGTGGAAGAAATAGGCAAGACTGGGTAAACCAGCTAGGCAGGTTAGGACTGGCTAGTTAGAGTGATTTCAGCAGGCTTTGGGATGTAGGGACTGTCCCTCGTTCCTGGTTCTGGGCCATACAGTGATTAGGGCAGGGGATAGTGGCTCAACCTGGGAGCTTCTGATAAAAGAGGTAGTTGGTAGATAAGGGCTTTGGTTTGGCTGGTTCATTATATTTGAATAGCCCTCTTTTGTTTACAAAGTGTCTCAAGTACATTTTCTCAGTTGATTTAGTTCTATCAGCAGTTGTCTTCACTTTAGAGAAAAAATCTGGAGAGATTTGGAGATAGGAGGAAAGGCATGCTGTCAGGGGGGTTATTTGCTACCCCTGGGAAGTAGCAAGCCCCCAGAGGGACAGCTTCTCCAGGATCGGCAAGATTCCAGATGGCAGCGCATCAAGAATATAGAAAATAAGAAAACATAGCTAATACATCATTTCATATTTAAAGCATCTTTAGTTTTGTTGTTTGTTACACAGAAAGGCCAAGGGAGTTCGGATGAGATTGTAAATAGAAAATTTTGGCTGGAGTGGAAGGCATCTGTCCTTACCTGGTCCCCGGGACTTAGTTTGTCCTTCTTGTGAGTAAAAGGGATGAGTAGCAGAATCTGATTAAACTTCCCTGATCTAGTCTGAAGGGATGCTTACAGCTAGGTCCAAATCAAAACTGTGGCATAGGGTTGAGAGGCAACCACCCTTCCCTACCTTCTCTCCTGCCTCTTCATATGACCTGGCCCCCTTCAGGTTCAAGGGGCATTCGACAATTTGGAGCATCTTGAAGTGGACCTGGGGCACAGTTGGGTTTTCGTGTTCACAGTGTAGGCAATGGAAATAATGGGACTTTCTCCAGTGGTTTTGCAGGCAGGTATGAAGACGTGGAAGCCAGAGAAGAGTGAGGACAAAGCAGACACATTTGAGGAATCTCTTCGGGCACACGCAAGAATAACTTGGGAGGTCCACTCTATACCCCTGAACTAGTAGACATTTAGAACAAACTATAGAAAATGGCATTATTTTATTTCAGAACTTTTCCACTCATTCAATGGTTAAACAGTATTCATCGATATCCCTTTTTATGAGTTGCATAAGAAAATTCATCTTGGGGAGTTCCCTGATGGTGTAGTAGCTTAAGGCTTCGGCGCTGGCGCTGTCAGCACTGTGGCCTGGGTTCGATTCCCAGTCAGGGAGCTACCCACATACCAAAATGCAAAAAAAAAAAAAAAAGAAAAAGAAAAAAAGAAAAAATTCATCTTGTTTTATAGCCATTTCTAGCATTTTCCCTAAATATATATTAAGCAGATTGGTCACACACACCCCCTTTTCACTAAACCTGATATGGTAGTCCGGATCTGCTGAGAAGGTTAGATATGCAAGGAAGAGGAGGGAGCCAGAAAGGCGGGAAGAGTCTTCAGACTGTACTGCAGGCCTGGCGCCTGCGGAGGGACAGAGGGAAGGAAGAAAGCTGGGGTGGGAAGACGGTCACATGGTAGCAGTTTTAAGGGGTGCTCAGCCAGGCTGGTGGGGCGCCCTCGAGTCCCACGTGTTGCTGGAGTGGGCCTGCCTTCATTTCCCACCGTGCTTATCGTCTGGAATCCCATTGCAGAAGAAGTCACAGTGGGTCCCAAGGGGCAGCTGCGGGCGTTTGTCAGTTAGGCTCCCAGCAGCTGGAGATCTGAGTGGCACATTTTGTCGTTACCACCTCTGGGATCAAAATTATCTTGACTGTTTCCCAAATTAAATTGAGCTTGAACAATTGAGGATTTGCTACCATTGGGAATAGTAAATGAATGTTTCCCAGGGTTTGAAGGCAGTCCTGGAAGAGGCATCCTAAAAGGAGGTGACTTGCAATTAGTAGGGTTCCAACAGGAAGACCGACAGTGACCGGGCAGGCTGCACACGCGCCAAGGGCACCCAGCACCGCGGGCTGAGATCTAGCCTCCGGTTTGCCCTCTAGGCTGCGTGCCAGGGGTCGAGCTGCCTCTCTTTCCTAGAGAGCTCCCTCTGTCTTATTTGCACAAAAGTTAGCACTGAAGTCTGGCTTTCAGTGCATTTGTTGAAAGTTTAATCACATGTACTGTAGAGTCACACTTGTGGAAAGAGGCATCTGTCTACGTGCACTTCATGGAGATCTATAAAAGAACGTTTTCAGTGGTCTACAAGATCAAAGACTTAGACACATCTATATAAGAACTGCTGGCCTCTGTCTACTTACTTCTTTCCTCAGAACCTCTCCTGGTTGGTGGAACTTCTCCCTCACCACCCCTCCTACTACCTCAGTGTCTCCCCTGCTAACTTCTCTGTACCAAGACTTGTGTTGTGTCCCATAATGCACCACCCTGCTAGCCAATTCTCCCCTAGAAAATTATTGGACCAAATAACTTCCCCAGAGGGTTAAAGATTGACAACACTTCTTGAGGGAATAGAAATAGGTAATATTTATCCAACTTACTTTGTGTTAGGTCCTGTGCCAAGCAACTTCATTTCATCTTTACAACAGTGATGAAAGGGTAATATCATCCCCGTGTTTTTCAGGAGGAAACCAGAGCTTGGGGGATTAAACAACTCTACCAGGGTCCCATAGTTAGCAAGGGGCCAAGCTAGATTTTTGAACCCAAGCATTTTTCTTGCAAACTCCTTGCTCTTAACCACTGTGCAAGACTGCCTTAGCCACAGAACCTACTGACCCTGCCCTCTTGGTACAGAGAACACTTGTGGAAAAAAAGAAGTTTTGTTCAGTGCTCCTCACATTATGCCACATAAGTCAGTGTTTTTCAGAATAGTTTAAACATTGCCCAGCCAATTTCATTGGTCATGAGTAATACTTCAAAAAATTGAAATATAAAATAAAAAATGAATGCAATAGATGAGAAAATACCAAAAGGCACTGCATATACAAAGGTAAGTACTGTTTCAAGAAAGTTTTTCATTTTTATATATGTGCATATATTTGTGTGTTATATGGCTAATGTATATGTGTGTGCATTAATGTATATATATTTGTCTATGAGTACTGAGTTCTGTAAAATTGCACAATGTACTCTTAACTGTGGGTCAAGGTCAAATGAGTTTGTTTCACAGTTGGGTGCTGGATTAATCTGCTTCCTCATTTATCTGGCCTAGAGGAGCAGAGAGCTTAGTAGATAGCTATGCTGGCCTGAGCTCACCCCAGTCCTCTGTCTGGGGCTCCTGCCCTGACCATTTGGGAAGCAGAGGCCCTGCAGTGAAAGATGTGCTCCCAGCAAATGTTTTCCCTGCTTTTCTCCCTTGCCCACTCCACTTAGCACACCCTGAAGGCAGTGTATCAACTTGGGCCAGACTAACCAGGCCTTACCCTTGGGGACATCCAGAAAAATGTGAAGTAATTACTACAAAAAAAGTAGATCGTTTAAATCAGTGGTTCTCACCCTGTGGGTCACGACCCCTTTGGGGGTCAGACGACCCTTTCACAGGGGTCACCTAAGACCATCAGAAAACACGTATCAGATATTTACATTACAATTCATAACAGTAGTAACATGACAGTTATGAAGTAGCAACGAAAATAATTTTGTGGGGGTCACCACACCATGAGGAACCGTATTAAAGGGTCGCGGCATCAGGAAGGTTGGGAACCCCTGATTTAAATATTAGTGACAGTCACATGTTGACAGCAAATGAACGCTTTCTCAGAGAATAGAAACAACTGAGTTAGATCCTCTTTAGCAAGAATTAATTAAATTAGTTCATGGGACAACATTGTCACTAAGACCCATCTGTGAGCCGTATCATGAATTGAACATTGAATCTGAGGATATGTTAGGGTGAAATTCATGCTTTGTCCTACGCATCAGAATTCCTCCTTAGTTATGCCTGCCCATAAGATAGCTAAGACCAGGGATGCTATGATCAGTCATTGGCCAATAATCCTAAAGGCTAATACCATTTATTACATGGTAAGTTACCATATGAAGGTAGTCTGGTCAGCTCTTTGACATACACTGATACCTTATAATATCCCTATAAGTTAGATTTTATTGTTATTCCCAGTTTTCAGAAGAGGTTAAATAACTCCTCCATGGTCATACATAAGAGCCTACCAAAAGCTCTGTTGGTTGCCGTGATAGATTGACTATAGAAATGGCTCCAGTTTTTTCTCATCTTTATCTGCATCCTTTGCAATGTGACTTCCACTCCTCCCATAAAGGGGCAAAATCTGTTTCCTTGACCCTTGATTTGAGGCTGGCCTTGAGACTCTTTCTGGTCAGTAGATACGGTGGGAGTGATTGCATGTGGTTCTTAGGCCTCAAGAAAATTTGTGTGCTTCTGCTTTTCCTTTTGAGCCCCTCCTTGCCCCATGGGAACAAGCCCGGGCTAGTCTTCTGCAGGATGAGGGGCCACATGGAGCTCAGATGAATCATCGTAGCTGAGACCATTCTAGACCAGCCAGCCCCCAGCCAGCCCCCCAGGCTACCTACTGCAGGCCCATAAGCAAGCCCAGCTATGACTAGCTGACCCTGGCTTGGACTAGCAGGACTGTCCAGCCAGCCCACAGATTAATGAAAAATAATTAATTGTTGTTTTTGGCCACTGAGTTTTAGGGTGATCTGTTATGCAACATGATTGTGGCACTAGATACAGTTGCTTACCCACAGACATTTCTTCTCTCTCCTTTGAAGGCAAAATCGCCTCCACAGCAGAGGTTTACATGGCTATGTTCACTTTTCAAACTTCTTCTTAGGGTGATCCTGTTCTGGCAGAGGTACAGGGAAGCCGCCTTGGTGGGGTGGGGAAGGGAGATGGTTCTGAGAAACATTTTCTTTTCTGAAAAGAAAAGCCCAGAAATGAGACAGAAGCTCTCTCTTTTCCTCCCTGTCTGCGTTGGACACGACCATTAAGGGCAGACACTGGAGCAACAGCAGCCGCCTTGTGAACCGGGGCCACAGTCCCACCAACAGCACTGGGAAGGACGGAAGCCCGAAAAGAGCCTCGGTTTCTGACCACGTTATTCGGCTGGAACAACCCTGGGCCTGTCTCACGTTCTGACTTCTTTGCAATTTAAGCTATTAGGTGTTGGTTATTCTAAGTGACTCAGTATAGCAACCAGAGCCCCGTTCTAGGCCGTCTGTCTGGTTTGTGACCATTATGCTGCACTGGGGAAGCTCAAGGGAGTATTGATGGTGGTCATCGTCAAGGCTTATTGGCTCCTAACCATGAGGACCCCCAGGCTCCTGGATAGCAGCACCACTGGGACCAGAACGCAAGTTTTCATGGGGGAGTCAGAAAGTTCCCAAAGATTTTCTAAAGTCTCAGAAGCAGCAGGGTGAAGGAAGGAGCCATAAAGTTGCCCAGTACCTCTGCCTTGGCCTGGTTCCTGTGTCCAATCTGAATGACAACAGGAACCTTTCTAAATTTCTTTTAAAATTTTAAATTTCTTTTGTTGTTTTGATTCATTAAACTTCCATATTTTGTAGTGTTTGTTCTGTCACAAAATTGTTTTATTATTAATAAAATATGTCTTTGGTCATATAGTTCTAATTAAGCAGAACAGGCTTTCCCTACACGGAAGAGCCCATATCAGACTTAGCACTGAATCCCATGTTTACTGGGTATACCATCTCTTCAAAGCTGAGCCCAGGGACATTTCTGCCCCTGGCATTCTGTCTGGCTTTCTCACCATTCCATATTGCTCACAGGGGTCATATCTTTTGGTCCATGCTCCCTTTTTGTTTCCCTGGAGTCCGATTTCTCTCGACTGTCTCTGAGAGCCATGGCTCTCTCATCCACCCACTTTTCGTGTATCGTAGGTCCTGATGGGTCTCAGACACTCCTGTCTAATTCCCACTTCCTGACTGGGTCACCCCAGGAGACCCTGTCACTGGCCACCCACAACCCAAGTATTTCCATTAGTGTACTCATTTATCCCTTTTCTTGTTACGTGGCTAGATAAAATCTTGGATAGATCAATCATAGTTTTTATCTTTAAAAGCATACAGTCCTTCCATCTCTTTCCTTCCCGCACTTGACCCCACAACACACATAAAAACTCCAGCATGAAAGTTGGAGGTAAAGAAAATTAGAGTACATCCAGATGGGTGCACATTTTTGGAAAATGCTAAATACCCTCTGTTTATCTTTTGCAAGGCAAAGGACTTGGAGAGAGCTATCGTGCACAAAGATATCAGCACTCCAGATTAAAAACTGAACCCCTTCCTGGAGGCATTCCATCTGCCTGGCAGACAGTTTTGTGTTTGTTTTTTGCCTTTTGTTTTTAGTTTAGGGTAGGCAAGACCTCCCAGATCCCAGAGAGAAATTTGTACCTTAGGGTTGGAAGACTTTGCAGGAACACAGCTTGAGTGGGCACTTCGAAGGGGTGGCTCCTCTATTCTATATTACCTGCCAACTGGACTCTTACAGAGATAGAAAGGGCCAATCTAGAATCATCAGCCTGGAGTTTTACCAAAAAAAACAAAAGAAAGAGGCCCATAGAAGTGCTGACTACTGGTCCTCCAAGGCTGCACATAATGATATTGACCCAATTTCAGCTTTGTAATTGCCCTGCCAACCACAGGGCAGTTTCCCTTCGCAGTGAGGGCCCGTACCATCCACAGCCATCTGAAGGCCTGCAAGGGACATCCACATGGCAAGTAAGCTCTTCTATATACCTGTCAGCTCTTCTATATACCAGTTTTTGTTTCAGAATGGTAAAAGCTGTGTAGAGTGTGTTCTCACCAGGGGACGGCCAGCCTATTGTCTCCCATGAAACTTGAAGGATGGGGCCTTACTCTGGTGAATTCCATGTGACCGTAGCCTTCCGGATTCAGAAACCCACGATCGGCTTCCCAGGGCTCTAGCTTTCAGAGATGGGCTAACATTAGCTAAGTTCACGTGACTGATATGTAAAACTGGTCACTAGCTAATACATTTATCGTGAAAAATAGCGATCACAGTGACCAGAATGCTCATGTCACAGAGCTTGGGTATTATTGTCTTATAAAAAGACCTACAATTTAAGAAAGCCAAATTATGATGAACCTGTCTCTAGGTCAGCATCAAATCATGATTGACCCATTGAATGGCACGAGACAAAGACCACCTGTTATTTCTCACCCTATTTTAGGGATGATCTTGCTGATGGGACCAGAAAATTCAAAGTCCCCTGGTGAAAGTGCCTTTTCCTCTCAGAGGAGCTCTCTTTTTCGTAGGCCTGTCAGCACTTTCCTTAGATATATTAATATATTTAATCAGATCACACCATCTGGTCTAGCACTCTGATCATTAAGGTGGCAGTGTGCATTTCTGTTCTGATTTATTAATGTGTACTGATTTCAAAATTAAAAATGTTGGGGACACTTTTATTACTCTCATTTTCAGGTTCTTAGGAGACAGTGTGTTACCATCAAATACTATCAGCAGATGGTCCAGCTATCTCTCTGCATGGAGGTCAGTACGTGGGCCCCAACTGCCTCCCAAGCATCTCTCCAAGCTCTAGCATTTTGATTTTATGTGCTTCTGCTTTATTCTTAGGTTTTTCTAAAAGCTTAGTAGCTCCATGGAAAAACCAATGTCCCTAACATTGCAACTGCTGTTAGAGATTCTCTACACCCACATGCAGCTAGAAAAATTCAAGGAACTCTGCTAATTGGATGCACTGGCATTCCATTTGTATTCTCACTGTTGCTCAATAATTATTTTATTCTACTCTGTGCTTCTCCATAGCATTCTCCTTTGAACATTTTCCATACACACTCCATTTTCCCCCAGCCCTCAAACTAATATCTCTGCTCTTGTCTCTCATTGAAATACTAAAGGCATCTGAACACGAGTTTCCACGTTCATCCTAAATTTTCCGTTATCTACTCCTCTTTATTCTCAGAGGAAGAAATATCCTTCCCCCTTTCACACTCCACTTGCATGCTCTGTGCTTTTGAATCCTGTATTTTCCTAGTTTCTCCAAGATTTTGTTTCATTACTCTTATTTTCTCCCTCTTGAGTTTTCAATTCCTCATTTGTTGTGGGCTTCTGCTCCTTGTCTTACGAACATGTAGGCCTTCCCCCATCTAAAAAACTTTATCTTAACCTTCTACTCTCTTGAGTTAGCATCTTATCTCCCTACCTGATCATTTACTCCCAACATTTCCAAGTGGTGTCTAATTGCCTGCCTCCATTTCCTCACGACTGCTTTCTCCCTAACCCCTTTCAGTCTGACTGTTCTCCCCATTAGGGCTGTTGAGGACGGGGCATTGTGGACATCACTCATTCAGGGGGTCACCAGGAGTCAGAGCCAACTCAAAAGGCAAGTAACACACATCACCCCCATTGCTCTACCACGACTGCCCTCCTGAAGGTAGCAAAAGGAGGAAAACAAGGGAAGATGCTTCATGTTTAGAAACAAATCTGTCTGAGTCACAAATTTAATTCTAAAATTAGGTTGTTGAGAAGGAAAGCAGGTTACATTTCTGCTACATAGTAGTGAGTTACACAATACACAATGTACAAAGAGTTGGTCACCATCAACACAAAACCGGTGTGTACATTATAACTTAGGAGAGTAAAAGGCCGTTTACTACCACACATATATTCTAGCAAAAATTACTTTCATAACAAATACAAAGTGTCCAAATATAATTTTTACAACTGTGTTAAAGATCTGCGGTAATCATAGCTTAGTAGTCACGGTTTACATTCCATTGGAGATAACTATAAAACTTTTGTGGTTAGAAGCAGAAAATCACAGGAGAGCTTCTTGCCTTTTTCAATAAACAATTCAATTTTATGATGACAAGATACAGAGTATTTATAGATTTAACTTAAACAGGAACTTCCCCAACCTGAATAATACTTCTTATGCTTTGTGTCTTATAGTAACTGGTGTGTGTAATTTTCTATCTTCTTTATTTTTACAACCGAAGATGGTTTTAATCCAGAACCTTGATATCTCTAAACCACTTCTGTCAGCAGTCTCTTTCTGTCCAAATTGTTCTTTCTTTATTAGTTCCTACTTAGCTTAAAAGTAAGCTCAGATCTTCCAACAAAAAATCTTATTTCAGCGCTGCTCCCTCTTGAGTTAGCATCTTATGCTTGCCTTTTCTTCTTTTTAAAATTTTGAAGGTAAAGTCTACACTGCTTATCTCTCCCTCCAAATCTCTTATTAACCATCGTGATCCATGACATGCGATGCAGTAATGATTCTGAATGAGATTGAATCAATGTTTTAGGGACTTACAAATTTTTATTTTCATAGAATTAACTTTATTCAGTATCAGGTACTTTATATATATTGTCTTGTTTAATAATCCTAAGTGCACTGAGGTAGGTATCATTTCTTTACTTAATAGTTGAGGAAAAAGATGTTCAAGAACACTGCGCACCCTGGTCAAAGTCACCTGCCTAGTTAAGTGTGGCGCTTGGATTCAGCCTCTAACAATGAGGATTCCTCGTTGCAAGCGACAGAAACTAAGGCCAGCTGATTTCAACAGAGCATGAATTGGCCATGTTGTTGGGCTGTTCACAAAACTCTGGCAAGACGAGGATTTAAGACTCTGTGGCTAGGAGTGATCCTCCTCCAGCCAGGGGTAGATGGCTGAGCACACTTCTGGCAGCTCTGGACGTTACAGCTTTGATTGCTGACGCTGCAAATGGACACTAGATGCCCCCAGCAGCACCAATCTCATTACCTCCTCTGGAACTTAATGTTTTTGCAACCTGCTACCACAAGGGAGCATTTCTTGTGGTCCCCTGATACGAGGTAGACATGTCTGACTAGCCCAACATAGGTCATGGCCTGCATTCCTTGGGAAGGCAAGTGGGGAATTTTTCATGTTTATAGCAGGAGATAGGTTTTGCCTCCCTTCAATCATCACAGTCTGTGTGAGTGCATGTGTTAGGGAATAAGGTGTTCTCTCAAATAAAAGAAGTGGGGTTCATATATTAGATGGTCAAAACAAAAAAATTCCGTTAACAGAACTCAAATGTGTCTGACTCCAAGTCTTCCCTGTATACAATGAATCATCATGAAAAGTCACTAATGATCCTAATTTTAATGACTCTTTCTTATTCTTTTTAACACCTATAAAGATTTAACATTATTGAATAGACCTTCCTTTCTTGATTTATCATATTTATTCCTTCCAACAAGAAATCAGCTTATTATTTTTGCAAAATAAAAAAAAGTGAAGAGAAATAATAAAGAGCAAAATTCAGTGGAGTAGAAAGTTGTCAAAAATAGAGAAAAATCAATAAAATCAAAAGTTGGTTTTCTATAATATTAATGAAACTAATAAACCCACTGAAAAAGAAAGAGAAATACAAATTAGGTGACATCTATACAGATCATACAGATATTAAGTGGGGGATATTACAAATAATTTTTTGGTGATACATTTGACAACTTGGAGCAGTGGACGATTTTCTTGAAAAAAGACAACTTTCTGAAATTATTAAAAGTAAAAATAGAAAATGTGAATATTCCTCTAGTTAAAGAATTCAAATAGATAATTAGAAATCTTCCCACAAAGGAAATCCCAGACCCAAATGGTGTGTGAATACTACCAAACATTTAAGTAAGAAATAACGTGCATGAATATACGTAGCTGCTATCGTGCCTGACTCAGAACACCAAGGAGGTACTAATGGGTAAGGATCAGCATGGAGGAAGTTGACCGTTTCTGTGGTTATGCCAGCAATTTGCCAAGCTGGAGAACTGCTTAGGTATGTCATCTAAGATTTGATGCGTGGTATAGAGGACCTGCCTACATCGGGGCACATGGATTAAATGCTGTGTGCCAGTCTCCTCCAGCCCTCGGTGTCTGGTCTTTCACAGAACAACACATAGTAGATGTCATATGTAAAAGTGAAATATTTATCAGTAGCTATTCTATATACAAGCACATGTATACATTTCAGATGTGAGTTTATGCTAATTATATGTCATATAATTAAGGAGGTAAATGTAGACATTTATCTCCTTAAACGTTTCCTTATATAGTCTTTGCCATTTATTCAGTCACCACTGGTGCTCTTCTTCAGTTCCCAATTTTCTGGTAGTACTCCCTTTATAATCAAAGACGGCAAAGCTGGTGTTTCCACATCAAAGCTAAATAGACAGTGACAAAACAAGTACACGAGAATGGCCAGTAAGTAATTCCCTTAATAGTGGAAATCATCTGGATTGAATCCTGTGAACGTTCAGATTCTCAATGCCAGATTCTCCAGCTAGTCTCCAGAAACACATGCTCAAATGTTTTTAAAATATAGTAGCCTCTCGGTTAACCAGCACCCATGGGGATCAGTAGATGCAGGATAAATGTAAGTAGACTCTCTGTTTACAGGAGCTCAGGCAACTGGCATTCCTTTGTCCAAGTCTAAGCCTAAGTCGACTCCTGATTCGGGTGCTCCTCAGGGCACATTTACAGAAGTCTGTGTGCATGGGGGACAGGGACACTTTCGACACTTTCTTGGGAAGAAGTCCTAAGGAGTGAATGAGACAGCACCAGTGTATCTCAGTAATAAGCATGGTCCTTTATGGGTTGGTAGCTCTCAGTCAGTCCCTCCATGAAAGTATGTCTAAGTCCAGGGGACAGAGGAGACTGGGAGTCAAAACTCAGGGGGCAAAGCTACATTGTGTGGAGAGGACAGTGTTTCCTCACCTCACCACAGCAGAAACTCTGCTGCCTCCACCACCCCTTTCTATTGGCAAGAGTGGAAGACAAAGGACCCAGCGGGAGTGGTGGCAATGCCCTGTGGTGGGAGCCAGGTCTACGAGGTACATGGGGTGGTGCATAGATGAGGTGGCAGAGGCAGCCAAGCTCAGCAGACACAAGTGTGTGCAATGGTGGTGACACACATCTTTAGGCACTGGAGACAGTGCCAAGGTATCTGCACACACCTATGAGGCTTGGCAGGGATAGCAGTAGGCGGATCATAGCTGTAAAAACTTATTTGAAAAATGTCCACAGTGTGGAGGTGCAACAAAATGGCGGCGTGAGGGGGACCTCCAAAAAACTCCTCTGGAGATGACAACTAATAAAGCACCTATACCTCAACCAAGGACCCTCTACACAACGCACAATCACAGCTAAGGAACCCACTCGTGGCATTAAGGCCCCTGCAGGTGGGCAGAGGGTTAAAGGAGAAACAGAAGAGCGAGGGCACAGCTGCGCCAGTCCCGCTTGGAGCATACCGCTGGGGGAGGGAGGAGGAAGAAGGCGGCGGGAGGGTGCTCCGGGCCTCACCGGGTGCACAGGACAGAGGAGAGGGGGCCCACAGGCAGCTGTGACATACCGCACCCACCTCACTTTGGCCCCAGGAGGTGCAGACCGGTCCGCAAACTGCAGCGGCCGGACTTCACTCCGGTTCCCAGAGGACGGGGAGCGACTGGGCGGTGAGGAGCCACAGCGCAAACGCTCCAGAGGAGAAGGCAAAGGACAGGGCTGTGTGCATGTACTTCTCAGCCCACAACCAGATCTGAAAGACCAGCAAACGGACTTGACCCCCAGGCTCAGGGCAGAATCTGCACGCAGGGGCAAAACAAGAACAGAAAAGTGCAATCCATCCATACTCCTGCATGACCCCCAGAGCCCCAAGAAGAAAACAAAGCCACAAACACTCCTCTTACACAGGCCTCTGCCCGCCCAGTGTCAGCAGCGAACACCAACTGCAGCTGGGAGGGTCCAGAGAGGCAGCAGATACGAGAAACCAGAGAATTAAAGAGAAGGAGACAGATGACCCATCAGAACCAGAGCTCAAAGCAATGATTATAAAAATGCTTAAGGAACTGAATGAGAATTTCAACTGAGAGATGGCTAGCAAGCATCCAAGACTTACAAACCATTATAAAGGACCAGAGAGAGATAATGACTACATCAACTGAAATGAAGGAAGGAATAAAAGTCACCAAGCTAGATAAAACAGAAGCACAAAGCAGTGATTTGTAGGAAAAGCCAGAAGAAAACACCCATTTAGAACAGATATGAGAATCCAGAAAAATGGGGATAATTTAAGATTTCTCTGGGACAGTTTTAAGCAGAAGAATATCAGAATCACAGGTGTACCAGAAGGGACAGAGGAAATGCAAGGGATCAAGAAATTATTTGAAGAAATAATAACTGAAAATTTTCCTAACCTGGAGAAGGAAATAGACATACAAGTCCAGGATGCACAGAGAGTCCCAAACGAGATGATCCCAAACAAGAGCACGCCAAGACACATCATAGTTAAAAATGGTAAAAGTTAAAGAAAAAGAGAAAATTCTAAAAACAGCAAGAGAAATGCAAATAGTAACTTATAAAGGGACACCCATTCGACTCTCAGCTGATTTCTCACCTGAAACTTTACAGGCCAGAAGGGATTAGCAGAAAATATTCAACGTGATGAAAAGCAAGTATCCAGCAAGGCTAGCATTCAAAATTGAAGGGCAGATAAAAAGCTTCTCAGATAAGGAAAAGCTAAAGAAGTTCATCACCACCAAACCAGCACTACAGAGAATGTTAGAGGGACTTCTTTAAGATGGGAGGAGGGATGGGAGACTGCGGACAATAAGGGAAAGGGATGGAGAGATTTAGTTTGATTGTTGACATAAAATCAAAAGCAGCAAAGAAACAAAATTCATGGACACAGCCAATAATTTAGTCATTACCTGAGGGTACTGGGGGAGAGGGGTGGGAGAGAAGGGACAGGGGCACAAATACATGGTGATGAAAAGAGAACTCACTGGGTGATGAACACATAACACAACACATAGAAGATATGAAATTGTACACTTGGGACCTATGTAATTTTTACTAATCAATGTCACCCCAATAAATTTAAAAGATGTACTCAGTGTATATAATATGTTTGGAAAAGTTTATTCAGAGCAGAGGAAGGAGTTTATCAAATATTTAGCAATTCCTATTTCATCCTTTTAAAAAATACTTGTTGAAAGTATTAACTCTCAAGGCACAATTTAAATCTATTTATGTCATTTTTATTAAGTGCATCACCAATAGTTTATTAAGTATTTTTAAGGAAACGATCGAGCTTGACAAATCAAATACTTGACTTTCAATTTCATAATAAGTAAAAACAGATTTTATTCACCAAATCACTAGTAAAGACATGTTAAATGATTCCAAGTTTTAAATGAACAAAAAAGTCTCACTATTGTCATAGATGATCAGATTATGGGACCTTAAGTATCCTATCGGGTGAGGAAGGGTGACAGAATTTGTTTTAGTCAAAACATAAGGGAAAATAAAAATGTGGAAGGGATCTTACAATGACAGAGAAATTGGACAGAGATGAGGATTACTAAACAGTGTTCTTAAATACATCAACCAGCTAAATAAACGAAGTGGACTTCTACAAGTGGTGCTGCTTACCTGAGTTACCAGCACTAATGACGTGTTCTGTGCTCTGGCACTCTAACCTCAAATCGTCAACTCTTTGTCACTAAGTAGTGAAAATCCTTAACTAACTGCATTCTGGTTAATTGGATAGAGGATGTAAACAGGTAACATGAATGAAACATGGTGAGGGATAAGACAGAGGTATGCACAGAACACTAATGAGAGCACACAGGAAAGGCGTTATTCTGAGAGTTTATTTAGGTAGGGTTGTCAGAGAGAGCGCTTGAGTCTCACAGGTAAGTGATATTCATCCAGGCAAATAAAGGTGGGAAGGGCATTCTAGAAGAAATAGCCAGAGCAAAGGCACCGAACCATGGAATCGTATGGTGTGTGTGTGTGTGTGTGTGTGTGTGTGTGTGTGTGTGTACATGCATGCATTGGGGGTTGAGGGTCAGGGGTGGTAGAAGGTAGTACATTGCGGTGACCATAGTGCTAAATGAGGGGGGAAATGGAGAAACCAAGATAAAAGAGTGCAGGATACCAGGGTGAACTGATGTCACTGATGCTGAAAACAGGTACTGGAAGACCAACAGAGGAGAAATACTAGATATTGGATTGTATGATGTCAATTGAAGTTATTCAAGTGCCCTATTTTTATATTAATATTTTTCTATTTTTGCCTATTTTTGTCTGCCCAACAGGATATGTGTGTGTGTGTGCATAAATTATAGAGGGTCCAGCAGAAGTTAACAACCATTTGTAAGTAATTAAAATATTGTTATGTTTCAGAATTGTAATAAAAGATTTTATATAGATTACCAGCTCATAAAGGTGGTTACTTCTGCTGGACCCTGTATATAATGATCTAAATTATATATCATTAAATTTATATATCATCACCAAATTGGTTTACTATATATAATTGTATATGTGATATAACATCACATATATAATTATATATCATCACTAAATTTGATAATATTCAATACATATTATGCATATTATATACATAATATATAAAATCACTAAATTTGTCAAGTTTATTGTAAATTTAATTGGAATGCAGCAGTGGACACCATGCTCATAGGCCAATGTTATTTTCTTAATTGTCATGTAGCACAGTTGCCTGCTCAGACATCACGAGGATTTTCTCACAGTTCAAATACTTACATGGATTGTTGCAAGTATATAATGTCTTTGGTCCTGCATGATTAATACCTCCCCAGAACTGTTTAGTTTTTATGTAATTTACCCCTTTTTGTGAGCGGAGACAGTCTGTGGACTGGCGCATCATGGGACCTGGTCCTCAGTCATCCTTCCCAGCTAGCTGCGGAGCCTGGGCACACTACGTGCCTTCTTTTCTCATTTGGTTGTTTTCCGTGTGCTTCTCAGGGGCAGCACAGTAAGGTTGCAAGCTGATGGGACCAGGACCCAGGACTCCTGACTGGTGACTCGACTTGCCCCAGTGTGCCATTTAGTAAGTAGGTTGGGACTCACTTCGCTCATCTGTTGAATGGGGATAATGACATCCACTCTGCTTGTTTCATCAGGTTGTTACTGGGATTAAATGAGATGGTGTTGGAACAAAGTACTCTGCAAACGTGAGCTAGTAACGATGCTGCATAGCTCTAAAATTCTGTTAGCAAGACCCATGCAGCTCAAGTGACTTTCCCAGAGTTTTACCTTTTCTAATTGCTTTTTGTTCTTTTAGTCGAATGTTACAGTGTTAATATGATATAGTAACATGTATATAGCATACATAATGATATTTAATGTAGTATTATTATTCATTCTACTGAATAACATTCCATAGTGTTCAATATCCTCTGTAGGAGTCAAACAGGCTCTTTATTCTATCAGTTGATGTGTGTTTTACAGAAAGGATAAAGCAAAATATGTTTCTTTTAGTTAGCAGAATGGCAGACCTTTAAGTGTGGGTTTTTGCAGTAGGAACTATGTAAGTAAGTAAGTAAGTAAGTAAGTAAGTAATAGAACGCCACTTTTGGCATAGGAGTCACCGTTGACCCTTGGACTGTGTGAGTAGAGAGAGGTGAGACTGACTCAGGAAATTAAATTAAAAAATAAATAATGGCAGACCCTGATCTTGTCATCATTTCTCACCAGACCCAATAAGACTTTGAAAGGACAACTCTGTGGAATTCATTTTAAGTCTTAGGGAAACAACATGCAATTTAAATATCTGCACATAAAATTGTTGGGGTTGGGTGGGTGGGTCAGGAGATGTCAGGTAGCACTGGGCTCACAACCTCGATCCCCAGACCTTTCCCCATTAAATACAATTATATGTATGTAGTGAGCCCTGATGGTCACAATGCTATGATTGGAAGTTCTTGGAACTACCTGTTTGGGGAGATTTTTCTTAGGAAGTGACAAACAGAGCTTCTCAGTATTTTTCAGACTTTTCTTCAACTAGCAAAAGAAAAGAGACTGCATTTGTATTAGGCATTTGTTTAGAGACCATCAAATTAAACGATCTTTTTCAAGTAAAAGGACAAGACCAAGAGAAATGAAAAAAGCTACTGGACCACCCCCTTACTTAAGAGCAGAGTGGAAAATTATGTGCTAGATCCAGCTGAAGGTAATTCACCAACTCTGTAGGAATAACCAGGCCCCTTCGGAAGTCGTTAATAGAGACAGGTCCGGAAGTGACCTATCCGTGGCAGAGTGAGTTGCGTTCCCTCCTGATGACTTAACAATCTGCAGTGGAGCCTGAAGGAAAGAAAGGTCCCTGGCCAGCGAGGCCTCATGGAGGAGAAGGCATTTGAGAAGAGCCTAGAAAGATAGCAGAATTTCAAAAGCCAGATAGAGGTGGGTGGGAATTGATTAAATGTATAGCGGTGTGACAACAACTGTCTCCCCAGTGTGGCCAAAGAATGGCGATAGGGAGGGATGAGGCGGGAAAATCAAGTTGAGGCTTTGTTGTCAGTGGACCTGTGCCAGGCTGTGGGGGTGTATTTTAGGTAGTAGCCAACAAGGGGACCACTGATGGCCTCTTCACAGGACTGAAATGGTTGCAGGGTTAAATGATTGGACATGCGAGGCTGGGAAGTGGGTGGGCAAGATGGAGTCTGTTGAAACTGCCACGCAGTTTGGGGAAGTGAACTGGGACATTGGTAACAAGAACTGAACTGAACTGAAAGGATAAGAGTAATTTAAAAATTATTGTGGAATTTAAAAATTATTGCGGAGATAAAATCAGCAGGACATAGCCTGTGGTTAGATGAAAAGTGGAGAAGAAAGATGTGGGTTCAGGCATCAAAGATAATTAATTGCAAGAGAACTGTGACACATACGAGGACTGTAATGATGCGTTTTGAATACCCTTGGGAAATGCTGCAGGACGAGGGTTTCTGAGAAAAGGGGAGAGGCCATGGGAGTGCAATCTTAGGCATTTGTATTGAGTAAGTCTTTCCAGTGAGATTCAGCTGCTCTGGAAGAGAAATGGAGAATGGAGGGCCTGGGGATTCCCCAGCGTCGGGAGCTCGGATCAGGTGGTGTAGATAGAGCGCATGGTTGAAGTACGGAACTTGAAGTTTGGGCTGGATAGGGACAGAAATGAAACCAGAGGAGCTAAGGGGTGAGGACAGTAGAGGGGGGATAAGGCGGTGGGGGGAGTGAGGCTCTGTAGGAATACGGGAGTGAGGAAGTGGAAGGCAAAGAGATGGGGGTCTCTGAGGAGAACTCCGACTGGGAGATCTTGGTGGCAGAGACATTTTGAGCAACAAAAAGAACTAGTGTGGAATTGGGCCTTGTCGGCTGGTGCAAAGCCTGGAATTGGGGTGTCAAGGAACCATGTGAGGCTGTCAGTGGAGAGTAAAAAGAAAGTCCCAAGAAAAGAAATTGAAAGAAATTTTGTGGAAGATATGTATGTGGTTTGTGTATGTTCTGGGAGAGGGTAAAGGAAAAGGGGAGGAAATTGCTCTGTGCGTGCGCGTGTGCGCGTGTGCGTGCGCACGCCGTGCATGTGCGTGTGTGCGTGTGCGTGTGTGCGCGCGCGCATGTGTGTGTGCACGTGTGTGTGTGTGCGTGCATATGTGTGTGTGCGTGTGTGTGTGTGTGTGCGTGTGTGTGCGTGTGTGTGCGCGCGTGTGTGTGTGTAGGCTCACATTTTCATTGTTGTCTCTTTAGTTCTTATGAACTTGGAGCTTACTCTTTTTTTTTATATACAATCCATGTGTTCCTCATGTCTTTGAAATGTGCTGGATGTAATATGTCTTTTAATCCTGTTCCTGGGGAAACATCTACTACAATGTCTTCTGCCAACTCATATTTTTATTAAATTAATCTTTGCTACCTCTGCCAAGGTTAATCTAAATACCTTATACCTGGCCCACAATTTCCAAAACAGAGTTTATTCCTTTGGCTGAAATAGCAAAGAAGGGCAAGGAAAACAAGAGAGGCTTCAGGTAGGAGGGGGAGACAGGCCGACAGATTCCAAACCACTGTGGGGGCCACTATTGATGGATAAAACATTTGAAAATTTTATCAACTCCATGGTTGCTTGGTTTTTGTGTGTTTGGTTGGGTGGTTTTTTTGTTTGCTAGTTTGTTTGTTTTTCTTGCTGAGATGATTTGAGAGGCAAAGACACAGAGTAAAGGCAGAATTTTGTCTGGGCAGGGGTCTGAGTTGAGGGAAAGGATAATAACCCAGACTTGGTTTTGCTTTGGTTCTACAATGCTAAAGTTCTCCACCCACTGTAGTTGGACTGGATCCTCTTCTAACATCCACACGGTGTCTGTACAAAAGAAGGAACCCTGAAGTGTCAAAATAAATCCCTTTATGGAAGGTATCACACCCTCCCACCACCTTTCCAGTTTTCCAGCTAGCACTCGGGAGTGCTTCCGAAGAAAGCCCAAGATGCTTCATGGGACTAATAAACCCGTTTATAATGGAAAGACTGTCTCATGCTCATCTTCTAGTCCTCCCATTCTAAGTCTTGTGGGAAGAGTTTGTTGTGGGAGAGGAATTAGAAGGGCAGTTTGGTCCTCCTCTCTTCTCCACGCTTCGTCCTGGTGGAGCCAGAGAAGTTCAGCTGATGTTTGGCAACTGACCGGCAAGTAGTTCCTCCAGGGGTGGTGAAAGCATTATTGCTGCAGGAGCTGGCTGGGTGCAGCTCCCATTCCCGTGGCTGAGTCACCCACTGAAAGCAGGGGGGCAAACTAATGAGTGCGAGCAGCAGTTTCTCACTGAAGAGACCTTGGCAGAAGGGAAGAGTCAAAATCTGGGCCTTGGAATCTATTGTTTTCCGTTTATACTCTGGCTCTAAGAACTGCAGGTTTAGCTTTGAGTGCAAATAGAGAACATCAATTTTGTTCTGTCTTTGTAACATTCCCCTGCAATTTATTTTTTTCTGGTGGGGAGAAGAAAACGAAAGGAGGAACAAATACCTTCTAACACATGCAATAGTGTCATTAAGCCTTATTGTGTAAATTCAAGTTAATTTTCCCGTTACTGAATCCAGGGTTAGGTGCGGCCTCCCCCCACCTTCATTCTAATGGAATACCTCTTTCTATTTGTCTTTCATAAGACTGTGTTTCATCACTTATAAATGGGATTTTCTTTGGTCAGATGAATTTGTATAACTTAGCTCACTTTTGAAAGATGGAGAAAAAGAAACTTTAAAAAAAAATAAAGTGAAAATCTGTGGAGCTGTACTTACCTCCCACCCCGCCCCAACTTCTGTTTCACCTGGAGACCACCAGGATTGTATGCGTGGTGGAGAGCTGGTCTGGTTTTCGTTTGGATTGCCTGTTTTTATTTTTAATATTTGTCTTCTGAGTCAGAAGTGGTTATCTCTTAAAAGAAAAATTTGAGGGCTTGAAAGCTGGGTGTTTGTGCTTTCCCCTTCGAAATGTTAACATTTAAGTAGCCTTTAGTGGGCTTCAGAGCTAGTACTCTGCTAAGATGGATTGGTGACCTGCCCTCCACCCTACCCCGGCCCCCTTGCGTGGTGCGGTTACCTCCCCAGGGCTGGCTCGGAGCCCGCTCTGGCCCGAAATGGGTGGTGTGAAGGCCCTGCCGGGACAATGGTGGCTTTTCAAGGCACTGAACGGGGCAGCCGTCCTTGAGAGGAACCTGCTTCTGTTGATATGTTTATGTGGTTTCCAGCGGTGGTCTTGGGGGGTGGGGGCTGAAGGGTCGGAGGGTGGGGGTGGAGAGTGACATGTGGATTGCCTGGAAATTTACAAGTCAGTTGTAAACTGATTTATCGAGGCTTTATGAAAAGTTAGAAGAAAAAGTCACCTATCCAGTTTGCAAACACATTAAGTTAAAGATTGATGAAAATGAGGTTTTTCTGTTTCAAACATTGACCCTGATTACTGAAAGCCCCTGCTCCTATCATAGCATATGTTTTAGGGTAGTTTTAAATGGGATTTTTGGGGGAGGTGGGTAAAAATCTAAACTCTGCCTTTTCTATCTGCTGACTGAGACACTCGGAGTGCGGTATTTGGCCCTTCTGGATGCTGCGGCTTGTACAGTCTATTCCAGCATGGGGTCAGTGCGGCCAAGATTGGTACCCGCTAACTTACTTTATCTGCACAACCGGAGCTGGGACTGTGCCTCTGTGCCACCGTGTGGGACGAGGGATGGGGGAGAACGCGAGGGCCCACGCATTTTTATCTCGGCCACTGCCTGAAATTTCTGATGATGACAACACAACTGAACTCAAATTTCAGCGCAGCTAATCACTTACCCTCTCTGAGCCTCAATGTTCTTGTCTGTAAAATTGAGGAAGTTTATAACCTCTTAAAAGGACCATTTTGAGCTTTAAGATAGCAAGGGGTTGGCCTAGCATAGTGCCTGGAAGACACAGGTGCCGGATGAACGTTAGTGAGAGCAGTACATTGAACAAGTATGACTAGTGACATATTCGTGGCACGGCTTTAGTTTTGCTTCCTTGATGCCTTCCCATTTCGTTTGGAGGAGGTGGTGGTAATGTTCCCTTAACCCAGAAGCAAAATCAGGCAGGCCTGTGACTGTTAGGCTCATTCCCAGGGAAGTGACAGCCTTGACTCCCTTTGCGTCACATAGTCTTGGATCAGAAGCCAGAAAGCCTGTACTGGTAAATAATAAATACTCTACCCTTGACCTGCAGCACACCTCCCCTCCACCCTTGAGATCCCCCAGAGGTCGCACTTCCCCTCCCAGAGTGGCAGGGTAGGGCGGGATTGGGGAGTGAGGTAAGGGGCAGAGAGGGTCCTAATCAGATTCCCGGGACCTGGCAGGTGACTAAAGCATCCTTTATGGGGTTCTCTAGGGTCCCTGTATGCCACCTCTCCCTCAGCAGCCTGGCCCCACTGGCCCCACCTCTGTTCTGACTAAGCCTTGTGCTGCCTCCGTCAGTCCGGGGCAGCTGCTGTCACCTCCGGCTTCTTCGTCTGAGGCCACCTGCTTCTGCCGATGACTCTGTGTAGGCCCCACAGCCCCTGGCCACACACAGCCGCCCACTGCAGGGTCACACTGGGCTCAGCGAAGGGGGTCCAGGAAAGACCCTTCACCGGGTACTTCACAAACCCACTGGAAGGTGGAGGGAAAGAGAGTGCAGAGCACAGTTTTCTCTAAAAATTTCCTCACAGCAGTCTCTCCTCTTCATTCTCTGATCCCTATTTTATGCTCCAGGTTCACAGAGCCAGGAGAGTTAGTGAGAGAGGGGGAGAGAGAGGGAGAGAGACAGACAGACAGAGAGAATGTGGGAGAATCTGTCTCATACCCACCTTGTTATCCTGATATTAATATCTAACATATTGACACCTCAGTCTAAATTGGGGCAGGATATTTCCTCCTTCCCACAGAAGCATATTGGCCATCATTTACCATAAAGGAAACTTTAACAGAAGGCAAAGACATAGCAGAATGGGACCTCAGCAGTGATTAAAAGCCAGTGCTCTGTGTTTGATATTTGAAAATAACACCAAAGTCACGATGGTGAGAAAAAAACGAGAGCTTTATTGAGTTTTCTTTAATTTATTATTCAGGTTTTTGTTCGACTATTTTATGCATTTAGTAACAACATTTTTATCTGCTTTGTATATAAATGACATGATTTTTATTTTAAAGTTTTTATATGGTAATAAATTTACCATTATATTGAATTTTGGCAAAAAATACTCAAAATATATTAAGTGGCATCAAAAGTGTTTTTGAAATTGTAGGGTAAACTCAAACACGGCAGTCAGCAGATGGAAATGTTCACTGGAATATCTCTGAATGCTGCAGCAAAAGGGTTAAATATTAAATAGCTAAATGTTAAATAATAGTAATTGTAAAACAATTAAGAAATCTACAGCAAAACACACAGGTCAGCTACCTGCAGTTCTCGGGCCCCAAATTTGTTTTCCCCTCATTTCAATGCTGTCATGGCTTTCATTTAAATGTCTTTTTTATTTTTCTCTTTAAATTTGTAGCACCTGGAGGCTCATCTTTAAATACTTTTAGTATCACCTTTTAAGGTAAAATTTTACTAGATAACCTAATTTAAAACATCATTTTAAATACACTTTTAAAATATGTCTAATGGTGAAGATGATTTTTCTTAACATTTTTTGGTTATTCTTTCCCACAAAAGTATCATAGAGGTTATCAAAGAGACTTTCAGTTTAAAACAAGAAACTTATTTTATTTAGGTGTGGGTCAGCACCATGCTCAGGGAAGGTGGTCCCAGACTAAATATCATGAATCATCTAACCATATAGTGATAATACCCATTTTCTGGTCAGTAATTGATTTAAAGTTGGGCATATAACTCAGTTCTGACTGACGGGATCTCAAGGAAAGTCCACGGGGGGCCTCTGGGAAACACACTCATAGGAAAAGACTAGTGTGCAAGGGGAGTTTCCTCCCACTGCCTTTTCCAACACGCATGCGCGCGCGCGCACACACACACACACACACACACATACACACACACACTAATTACCTCTTTTTGGATAAGGTCCTGTGAGGATCTGGGGCAACCATCTTTCCAACGTAAGAAGAACTGAGTTTTAACAGTGCTGACTTTCTAAAATAGTCCATTCTCTAGACTTCTTGTTATACGAGGTCATAAATTCTATTTTAAAAACATTTTTACATTTTTTGTTTGTTTTTTATAGTGTCTAATACTGTTCTCTTGGGTGAATCACTCAGTCTTTCTAGGCTTTAATTTCTATGATAAAACCTGGATCAGCTGTATAGTTGTCATGGCCCTAATTAGATTTAAGACTATGATTCCAGATGATGACTGATGCCATCTGGAACATCTTTTTCATCTTTCTTTATCTTAGGAGACAGTGCTTTAAATCCTGAAATACAGAGAATGATAATTAACTTCTGTACATTTCACTTACATTGTCTCTTGTAATCTTTCTGACAACTGTGGGAAGTAGGCATACCCATTTTGCAGATAAGAAAATTAAGGCTCAAAGAAGTTAACGATATAACCAAGGGCTCTCTGGTAAGTTGGTTGAACTGGGACTTAACAGACCCGGCTTCTCTGGCTCCGATTCCATTCCTCCTTACCATGTGCCTCACAGCCTCAGGCATCATCATCTGTGGTTGGTTTATAGCAGCAGACAAACTTCCAATGTGATTAATTTTTCCTTGCCGTCCAGATGATCACTGATCGCTCTGTGAACAACTCCATGAACAGCCAAAGACTCCAAAAGGAATTTTACCACCCACCAATGGATTCTTTTTTTTTTTTTAATGAACTTAAAGGGTCAGGCTCTGATGTTTATATGAAAGGAGATAAAACACACCTGTTCTTCTGGGAATACACATTAAGGAAAGGAGAATATATGACTTATTTTGGATAGGATATTTATAACTTACAAATCTATAAACTAAACGATGTATTACCAAAAGTCAGAGGTCTGCAGGCCCTGGCAGAACACAGTTTACACCTTGATAATGCATCCCAGCTCCAAGAGGCAGTGAGAGATGGTTGTGACAGGTGGGGATGGGCTCCTTGCTCATTATAACCTGTTGCTGATAAGTTACTGCTGCAGAGCTTGGGGACAAATGGATACCAGCCTTCTGCATCTCCAAAGCCTGCAGCACTTACAGCAGGAGGGAGGTTGACATTATCTGGGCCTTCCCTTTACTTTGTAGGTGAGGAAATTGCCTTTATGGTTATGTCTTGTGCATCTAGCAAGGAACCTGGCCCACAACAGACACCCAGTAAATATTTGCTGCATTCTGTTGTTGATTAATGAAGTTGAAGCCTGAAGAGGTGAAGTGACTTCTTCAGAGTAAAATAACTAATAAATGACAGAGCCCAGACTCCTGGTCTCCTCAGTTTCATCTGATTAATTCCAATAAAACTGAAAATAAGGACTTTGTTGGCGGTCAGAAATATCACTACACATGGGAAAAATCACTGTTTTAATTGTGTCTCAGAATATCTGGGATCCAATATAATCATTCATTTAAAAATCAGCCACCTGTGTCTTCTTGGATGAGTAGCGATGTGAGTAGAATAACTGGAGTGGCTCTGGAAGCATTTAGTTCTAGAAATCTGTCTGTGTCCCAGGGCCACTCAGAGATTGAACAGGGTTGCTGGTCAGCCTGAGCAATCCCTTCTCTATGGCTGGCATGACCTCGGCCAACCTTATATGCCCACTGGACCACAGACGTAATTTCCTTATTCTCTAAACACCTGTTGATGTCTTAAGTATGATCCAGGGAGCTACCTTAAAGGTGAAACAAAAGTTCATGATATAAACATAGATTCTGAAAAGATTGTATCAAGGTTAGGAGAAGGGTTTATCCACTTTAACTTGGTAATGAAGGAGAGGAGGAAAACAGAAAGGACAGTTGGCTCCTTGAGGGGAATGACTGAGTAATGTTCATTATATGAAGCACATAGCAGGCAACTATTTGTTAAGTGAATGAGAATTACACTTATTACATATGTATGCGTATATTAAACATATATGTGTGTGTGTGTGAACTATATGTATATCATTGATTGGATGGAACTATGTTTCCTGCTGTCTACTAGCTGAGTCATTGGCCATCTCTCTTGTTTTGACAGTAATTCAGTTCTCCCAAACATAGAGCCTGACTTGATCAGTTCAAATGGTCCTACTCTATGGCTCTGACTGGCAGAGAGGATGGGATCCATAAATGTAACAAGATGTTTCCTAAAGGTTACAGGTAAAGAGGTTTCCTCTCTCTTCCATGGAAGCTACCTGGAGAGATGCCCTTTCTGGTGGACAGAGCCATTGCATTGCACAAATCCAGGGAACACTGTGGTAACTGTGATTTATAATAAATATATATTTGGTCTTCTGAAACAGAGTTCCTAAAACCCTTGGAGTTTCCTATATGATGAAAGCATAAAGGTAGGTGTCTTTTGTTATGTTAATGAGGTGAATTTTGGAAAGCTTGTAGGGTTGGGGGCTGCTTGCCAGGAGAACCAACCATGTGATTAGAGATTGGAACTTTCAGTCTTACCCCTCTAAACTGGGGAGAGGGGTTAAAGGTTGGATCATTCATCAGTGGCAATGATTTAATCAGTCATGTCTATGCAATGGAGCCTTCGTGAAAACCTAATGGGCAGGGCATGGTGAGCTTCCAGGTTGGTAAACATCTGGTGATTCAGGGAGAGTGCTGAACATGGAGAGAGCATAGAAGCTCTGTGCCCTTTCCCCATTCCTTGCCCTATACATCTCTTCTATCTGTGTATTCCTGAATTATATTTGTCTATAATAAACCAGTAATCTAATAAATAAAATGTTTCTCTTAGTTGTGTGAGCTGCTCTAGCAAATTAATTGAACTCAAGGAAGGAGGGTAGGTCCTTAGAACCTCCCATCTATAGCCAGTCAGTCAGAAGCACAGGTGATAGCCTGAACTCGTGACTGATCTGAAGAGGGAGAGAAATACTCTTGTGGGATTGAGCCCTAAGCCTGTGAAATCTGATGCTATCTCTGCGTAGATAGTGTCAGAATTAAGTTGAACTGTAGGACACCCAGGTGGTGCCCAAGAATTGCTAGATGGTGAATAACAACCTCCCACCCACACACACACACACCCTCCATTGTAATGGAGTACTCAGAGCCTTGGAGGTATCTTTGGTACTGCGTTTAATTCAGTTCCATAAATGGAGTACTCTGGAATTGTGCAACATGGTGGACCTCTCAGTAGACATGAGTGAGGAAGCATATATTCCCCAGAAACTGCTGGTGGCCATCTTGTAGCCCATAAGGGAAACCAGCCCTAGGGTTCAATACAACATGTGGAAGACAGATTGGAGATAGAGGATGAAACTAGGTCTTTGGTGACACTGTTGAGCTACTAGAGCAAAGCCTTGCTGAACCTTTCTACATCATTATCATGTGACATCATTATTAAATTTCTCCATTGTTTGAATCAGGTTTTATATTACTTGCAACCAAAAAGTTCTGAACAGATACACACAGAGCAATGGATACCTTAGATTTGTAGTGTTAGTCTCATCAAGTGTAGACACCCAGGTCAGACCCCTTAGATCTCAGAGAGACTATTTTGTCCTGAGTGTCCAATTTCACACCCTATTTATAGTCACCACATAATTACCCAGTGTCTGTTTCAGCTTGGAATAGACATGAGAGTGTCTACACGTGTTTAACAATTCTCATCAACAAACTTTAACAAAACTTTTTTTATACAAGGCACTTTGCTCAGTGCAAGGTCATAAAATATAAATTTAAAATATGAAGTTTGTTTAAAACCATGAATTAGGCAAGAACCCAGCCTTTGTAGGAACTTACAGTTTCTTAGACAGTACGGGGTTGAGGGGAGGTAGGAGAAAGGAGGCCGCCTGTCCTCTGAGGCACAATTATTACATGTAAAAAGTGAAGGGCAAATACACTGCCTGGGAGGGTAACACTAATTCCAAGTTGGGATATCAGTAATGAGACCAAGCATAAGTTTGCCTATGAGGATTTGAAGAATTCACAAAATTTCCATAGAAAAGGGCATCTCAGGCACCAAAAGGTAAGCAAAGGCCAGGAGGCAGGAAATTGCATATTAATAGTCTAGTGTGGGAATGCTGGTGTGTATTTGTATTCATACAAATAATAATAACAAATACATATAGGGCTTCTTTTGTGTCAGGGACATTATGCTATATTTATATTTTATTTTATAAATTTTATAAAATTTTATTTTTCATCAGGTATTATTTCATGAGCATTTCTCCATCTCATTAAAATGCCTTTAAATAGCTTTAAATATGTTTTTAATATTTAAAAATTTTAAATACGTATGGCTGAACTATAATTTACTCATTCTCCCATTCTTGGAGCACTTAGATTTTTTGCTTATGTTATAAATGATTCTGGGATTCTTTGCATTCAAATTTCAGATTAATTTCATAGCTCAAATTTCTAAAAGTAGAAATACCAGGTCATGGAGTATGGACACTTTAAATGTGTATTCATAACTCCGGCTAGTTATGCACAAATGGGATTATTGGAAGGTGCTAGGAGGAGCTCTAGAATTTGAAGAACACCATAGATGACCTCGAGTCAGGAAGGCAGGACTCAGTGAGCTTTTCAGGCTCTGATTGGCTGAAGTCAGACCCTGGATCAGTCAGTAAATGAAGGACACCCACACGCATGCACACACACATGCACACACTAGGGGAGGCATTGTGAGCACAGTATACACCTAAACATGTGTCTATTACATGAAGATTTCTAGATATAAAATTCCTAGGTTGCAAAGGTATAGATATCTTAAAAGTTCTTAATAGAAATGGCCAAGTTTCTTGCCACAAATGTACCAGTTTATACCCTTACAAGGTCTGTGTTTGTATCACAATCCTGTATCTGGTATTGAGATATATGTATGTACAGGATTGTCCAAAAGTAGGTATACAGCTGAATCAATGAAATTCATCAGTGTTAAACAAATGTAAATGTAATAAACAATGTAGTAAAATGCAAATAAAATATACTGTATGCCTGCTACTTTTGGACCCTCCTGTATATATTTAATTCCTCCAAAATATGAGAAACTGTATCTCATTTTATTTTAATTTACTTTTCTTTTTTAACTTGTAAGGTTTTTTAACATATTATTGATCAGATATTTGTATTTGCCCTTCTGTGAACTGAATCTTTGTTCTATCATTCATTTATTGATTGGGATCTTGATTATATGAATTACTGAAAAGTATATCTCTCTATTCCTTCACACCAAAACTCCTCATAGGTTCTGAAATCGCCATATACAAGATCAGACAATTTATTTCATGAACTCATCCTAGAAAAAGTGCATGGCTGAATGTCACTACTGTCACCTTCGATGTACTCCTCCTTAGGAAGCTATGCACTGACGCCAGCTTCTGGTCCACCCTTCAAAGCAGTTTTGGAACTTTTTTTCTGGAAGGGCCATCAGAGCTGTCATCATCCCCCAAAATCTGACAGTTAAGTTCATGAACTTGCCACCATGCCCTTATGTTGGCAGCACTGTACAAACAAATCAGTATGGTTCATAACCTCACCAAGGTGCCATGAGCTTACAACAATAGCTCTGATGGCCATTCCAGAAAAAGCATTCCAAAAGTGCTTGAAGGGTGGACTAGATGCTGGTGTTGGTGTGTAGCTTCCCAAGGGGAGTACTTTGAAGGTGACCATAGTGATACTCAGCAGTGAGTATGTAGAGCACTTTTTCTAGGATGAGTTCATGAAATTGATTGTACGACCTCATAGTTAAGTAAAGGCATTTGTTTCCTCAAATAATGTAAAAGGCTTCAGTTTATACTTCATGTGTGCCTCTTCAGTGTGCCAAAGATTTGAATCTTATTCCAAAAGAATGTTTAAAAAAAAAAACACAAAAGCTCCACATAAAAGCCTTAACATTTCCCTTCACTAAACATGATTTAAAAGCCTTTGATTTGTAAGGTATTAAAAAGATCCCTTTGACTTGTGTGGGAGTTGGGGACACTCTTTCACTAGCTGCCGGATGACTGGTACTTGGAGAAGAAAAATAGTTTCCTTGTATAGGCAGAGGAATAAACCATTCACAGATTAGCTATCAGAGTGCACAGCCTGGGCTGTTTGTGGGTAAATCAAGGAAGATATCAGAATTATGGGGTTTTTAATGATCGTTAAATAACTCTTGATGTGCCAAGTCAAGAGGTCCTTGGTTTTATGTTTCCAAAGAAAAATGGTTTGGAGCTAAGCAGTTTTTGGCTCCTCGTATCTTGAGATCATCACCTTAATCAGGAGGAGAAATCCGTGAAAAGAACCTTACCATTAATGATTATTTCATTATGTCAGCAAAAGAAGGCATTAAGGATCAAATGGAAACAAGACCAAAATCTCCTTTTAGACGCTCATTCCATTTTCTCCTCCACCCTTACCATTCTGTAAGTTGACATGGCCAGATGGTTCCAATTCATGGTGCTTATCACAAATGTCCTTTTTGCCATGGGTGTGGTTAAGTCCAAAAACAAACTCAAGTTTGTTGAGTCTGAGGACTCAAAACATTCTTGGTGATTTCATTAGTTCTTAGAGTCATGATGAGCTTGTGAAATGGCTGACCTTGCGGGGAGCATCCTAGAGATAGGCTCTGTCCAAATTCATGTCCATCTTGTCCCAGGGGTCTATCTTCCAGCTGTACAGGGTGGAGGAGGGAAGGGGAACAGAGGCAAGAAGGGAGCTACATGTGGGAGCTATATGCCTTCAGGAGCCTGGCCCACCTGGGCTGCCCTTGTAGGTCTAGACTGGGGTGAGGAGGACACTATGGACATTTGCTGTTAATTTAGATGTGTATTTTTCTCCCATTCAAAACTTCAAAAAAAGAAGGCTCCAAGGCTAAGTTCCTTCATTCCCCGGGGTTTGTGAACTGCATTTCCCTCATGACTGCAGGGCCTCCAAAACGATGTTCTTCCCATGACAGCTTTCCAAACAGAAAGGGAGAGAAGAGCGAAAGGCTGTCCTTCCATGACTGGCTACTCCTATCAGGAAAACATTCTGTCCCAGAGATCCCCAGCTGACTTCCTCTTATATCTCATTGGGTCCCCAGACCCAGACCTGGGTCGCCTGACTGCCACTGGCTTCACAGGTGAAGTTGAATAGGCCTGGTATAACTGGTTTAGACCAGCTGTGTTCATCTCCTGGCGCTGAGCACATTGCTACCTGGACAACCCAGAAGCTCTGCTAACAAGGAAGGGGAAGGACTGACTGCTGGAGAGGCAGCCACCAGGGGCGGTGCTGGCAGAGTTATTAATAATAGCGCCTTCCGTTGGCAAGTCACTTTGCAAAGTAACCTTCAGTGTGTGACATGACTTCATATGCTGCAATTCAACATGAGGAACCAGGAGAGACAACACATGAGTGTGGTGGGGGGCGGGGACTAAGAAAAGGGAAGATCGTGTGGAACAACTCAAAGCACAGTAACAGGTTGCCTAAGCACCTCTCATGTGCCTGGCATAGTGCTGGCTCATGTCGCATTCGAAGCCCTGCAAATGTGTTCTGCGGACTTTATCTGCAAGGGCATTACAAGGTGTCCTGGGACCAGTGAGAGAACAGTAGCAATCAGCACATTACTGAGGGCTAAAGCATGAGGCAGAGAAAAGACGACGTGGAGAGATTAGGGTGAGGAGGCGTCGGTGCACTTCGGAGTCCGGAGCGGGCTTCCGGGAAGGGGTGGTTTGGGGCTGGGTGGGACTTAGACCAGCAGAGAGGACGTTCCGGCTGGAAGGACACTGCAGATGAGGGAAAGGGCATGTCGAAGGCTGAAACGAGAATGAGCGCGTTTGTGGTGGGACGGCCTGTCAGGGAGGAAACTGGAGTTTGGAGAAGATGTGGGAAGCCACTGAAAACGTTCTTGGAATGGTAACATTCAAATGGGTACCTTTGCCAGCAAAATGGTGTGTGACAGGTGAGACCTTGGCTTCATGAACTTTCCTGGAGGAACATTTTCTTTTAATTCATTTTCATTGTTAGACTTTTGTTTGGCTTCATGAACTTTCCTGGAGGAACATTTTCTTTTAATTCATTTTCATTGTTAGACTTATTGGGGTGACATCTGTTAGCAAGGATTGCATAGGTTTCAGGCATACAGTTCTACAGTGCATTGTCAGCTTGTTGTATAATCAGTTCACCACCTAATGTGACTTCTCTTTCCATCACCTTATATTTAGCTTCCCCCCCTCCTCTCCCACCCCCTCCCTTCCCCACTTGTCCCCATATAAACATTAAACTAAAAGACAGAAAAAACAAAAACTCTATGACTTCACTCATATGCAGAATATAACACTGAAAGCAACAAAGAAAAAAAACCAAAATGAACAAACAAACAAACAACCCGCGAAGGAACGAACACTTTTGTGGTTGCTAGCAGCCTTGCTCTAATGCTTACAGAGAGGAAGCCCTCGGTTTAGGGGTTGGAAACGTTCCTGACTGAGGGCTGGGCCACCTCCTTCTGGGGACAAATGGCCATGTGTCTGTTGTGCACGTGGCTCGCACAGAATCAAACGCTGCTTGCAGCTCTGTCCTTACTGACACAGTGTTGCATTCAGAGAAACAGCAGTCCTGCCCTGGCCTCCTTGAAGAATGACATTCATCTTTAAGATTTTTAAAAAATTTTATCTTTATGCAACTTTATTTCACAAATTTAAATGCTAAATCTGGGCTTTACTTAAACATATTTTCTTCCTTTCTTTCTTTTTTGTTAAATTTATTGGGGTGACATTGGTTAGTAAAATTAGATTTTTCAAGAAGTGCCTAGTAACTACTTTAAACCTCTTGCCCTTATCCCAAAGATTCCCCCTCGCAGCAGCTGCTGAAACCTCTCCCTCTCTGTCCCCAGAACGGCCAGCTTCCATCCTCGCAGCTCCCCCCACTCCTTGCTCATACACATAACGTCTTTTCCCAGACACCCCCACTATCTCAGTTACAAACTCAAGAAACGGACCCAGGAAGGAAGAGCTGGGAGCTGAGTGGATGGAGCTGGCTGCAGGGCTTGTGGGGGTGGGTGACTGAAAACTCATCTGTCAGTCACTTCTATCTCTGTTCATATCCAGTCCATGAAAACTTTTTTAGTGTGGTAAAATGCATATAACATAAAATTTGCCATTTTGACCACTTTTAAGTGTACAATTCAGTGGCATTAATTGTTAATATGCTCACAATGTTGTACAACCATCACCACTAGCTGTTTCTAAAACTTTTTGATCACTCTAAACAGAAGCTCTGTACCCATTAACCATTAAGCAATCACTCCGTGTTCCTCCATCCCTCCAGCCCCTGGGACCTCTCTCTAATCTACGTTCCACTTCTCTCAGTTTTCTCCTTCTAGACATTTCACGTAAGTAGAATCATACATTGTTTGTCCTTTCATGTCTGGCTTCTTTCACTTAGCATAATGTTTTCAAGGTTCATCTATGTTGTAGCATATGTCAGAACTTTGTTTCTTTTTATGGCTGAATAACTTTCCATTGTATGGAATAATATACCATATTTTGTTTATCCATTCAGCTGTTGATGGACACTTGGATTGCTTCCACCTTTTGATTATTGTGAATAAATCTGCTGTGAATATTGGTGTACAACTATCTGAGTCCTTTTTAATTCCTTTGGGTATATTCCTAGGAGAGACATTGTTGGATCATGTGGTAATTCTATATTTAAATTTTTAAGGAAACACCAGACTGTTTTCTGCAGCAACTGCACCATTTTACATTCCTGCTAGCAATGTGCAAGGGTTCTAATTTCGCCGCATCTCAACTGAAATTTATTGTTATTTGATTATAGCAATCCTAGTAGGTGCAAAGGGTTATCTCATCATCGTTTTGATTTTCATTTCCTTAATGACTAATGATGCTGAGCATCTTCTCATGTGCCCATTGGCTTTTTGTATCTCTTCTTTGAAAAATGTTTGCTCAAGTCCTTTGCCTAATTTTAATTGGTTGGTTGTCTTTTTTTGAATTATAAAAATTCTTTATATGCATATTCTAGAATTTAAGTTCCTTTTCAGATATATGATTTGTAAATATTTTCTTCCATTTTGTGAGCTGTCTCTTCACTCTTTTAACAATGTCCTTTGATGTACAAAAGTTTAAAATTTTAATGAAATCCAACGTATCTATTTTGTGTGTGTGTGTGGCCTGTGTTTTGGTGTCATATTTAAGAAACCATTGCCAAATCCAAAATCATTAAGATTTTCCCATTTCCTCTCAGAGTTTTATGGTTTTTAATTCCTAAATTGAGGTCTTTGACTCATTTTGGGTTAAGTGTTGCCTATGGTACATGTATGAGGTAAGAGGCCAGCTTCATTCTTTTGCATGTAGACACCCAGTTTTCCTAGCACCACTTGTTGAAAAAATGGTCTTTCCCCCATTGAATGATCTTGGCATCCTTGTTGAGAATCACCTGACCGTAAATGTGAGGGTTGATTTCTGGGCTGTCAATCCTATTCCCTTGGTCTATATGCCTATCCTTATGCCAGTACCACACTGTTTTGATTTCTATAGTTTGGTAATAAGTTGAAATCAGAAACCTACAGACTTTCAAATGTAAAGAAGGTCGTGTCCATTTTGAAAAGTCATGCCTTCTCTACTTCTCAGGAATTGTTCCTACACTAAGTATAGATACTCCTGTCAGCCTGTGGGTCTCTCCTTATTTCAATCCTGACCCTAACTGAGGCCACAGGGGAAAGATCATCATCTTTAAGTCTTGGCAAGGGCAACAGTAAGTAAAAGCCTGAAATAAATACTCTAGGGTCTTTTCCTAGGAGCTAGTTTTATTATTATTTTCCCCCCTGGGAGAGTCAAGGAATGGAGAATTCAGAGCAATCCCAAATATAGGAGCAAATGCTCATGAGAAGACACATGCATCTGTCAGGTTGTAACCAGGAATATGGAAACCCCTTCAGATTTAGCTCAGAATTGAATCCCGGGAGCAATTTCAAAAGGATAGAGAACTGGGGAAACCAAACAGAATAGAGAAGATGAGGAAGAGCAGAAAACCCACTGCCACTTTCTAAGTAATATGGGCAAAGGGGAGAAGCAATGTTCCCCAGGCTGAGGAATTAGGATCACCTCATGGAGGCTGGGAACTGTCAGGCAGGAGCCCCAAGGCAGATGCAGCCTTTGTGAGAAATGCCAGACGAGACCAAGCGGGAAAGGGAGAGACCCTGATTTCTCTCCCTGGCGCCTCCTCACCACTCCACTACCTGATCCCAGTTGGAAGTAGTCACTTGTTCTGGGACCCCAGGACAATGCAGTCTCCCGGAGCCCTCCCCATTGCCACTACCCTTCCCCCTCCACACCTCTATGGGTCATGCAGACCAGAACAAAAGAGGATGCAGAATGGATCTGAGGCTGTGTATATAGG
Source organism: Lyroderma lyra (assembly GCA_004026885.1). Taxonomy (NCBI): domain Eukaryota; kingdom Metazoa; phylum Chordata; class Mammalia; order Chiroptera; family Megadermatidae; genus Lyroderma; species Lyroderma lyra. Next base: position 185,125 of record PVJL010000072.1, on the reverse strand, counting down.
TCCAGGAATTGCACACAAGAAAAGCAAGACTTGGGAGTTCCCTGATGGTGTAGTGGCTTGGGGCTTCGGCGTTGGCGCTGTCAGTGCTGCGGCCTGGGTTCAATTCCCGTCAGGGAGCTGCCCACATACCAAAAAGCAAAAAAATAAAAAGCAAAAAAAAAAGCAAAAAAGAAAAGCAAGACTTCACTAATATTGAAGTACAGAAATCGGATCTTGGGTGGGCTGTTAAAAAAATTAAAAATTTCATAATGACAACAGTAGTGCAATTACAGAGTATGAGATATAATACATACAAGGCAACCTGTTAGACTCTTTACATGTTATCTAGTTTAAATTCATGTAAAGCCCCAATGAGGTCAATGTGATTGAATGGTTTTCAAGACAGCGAGAATGAGGCTCAGTTAAATGGCTTTTCCAAGCATGTAACTGGCAGGGCCAGAACTGGCATCCCCAAGACTATGCTCCTAACCATGAGGTTTGCTGCTCCTCAGCACAGAAAATCAAGGCTAACAGTTCTTTGAGATTGAAAGCAATTCTCATCCTGCTGCTGCAGGTTCCCACCTGGCTGACTGTGACCCCCAGAGAGCCATGGGAATATGTGAGTTACATGAAGCCATTGTCTTGGAGAAGACGGAAGGAAGAGGGTGGTGCCTGGAAAAGGGAAATATAAAGAACATCGCCCTCTGGGCCAGCTTCTACTCCTAGAAATTTTGTGTTGTCTCCAAAATGAAGAAGGAAAGAGTCATCATGTTGAAAATTCCCACCGTTTCATAGAAGCTAGGGACAGGAAGCTCAGGTGGATAGCCACAGCAAGAACTGCCCTGAGGAGGCCCATGGGCAGCCTGGCCTGGCACCCGGCTGCAGGGGTGGAAGGTTAGGGGATCTCTGAGGGGCCTCAGAGGGCATTTGACCCCTATGTATGACTTCTCCATGCCTCCATCCTTCTGTAATCAATTGCTACATAAAGTTCTCTCTGTGGCAGATGACTTCAGGAGTCTTTAAGGAATGAGATCTGCTGATCTACCAAAGGGCATCCAGGGTGAAGGGAAATGTTTTCATCTAGTGAGAGAATCAAGTTCAACAGGATCTGCCCCCCATACTCATCCCTCTTCACTTTTTTAATTTTCTAACTTTGTTTTCTAACTTTGTTTTCTCCCCCTGACTCACTTGCTCCAGCTACCCGGATCTCTTTGCTGTTTCTTGGGCACATTAAATATGACCCTGACTCAGGGCCTTTGCACATGCTTTTACACCTGCCTAGAACACTTTTTACATATACATCTGCTTTATTCTTTTGCTTATCTCTTAGGTGCTCTGCTTAAAAGTCACATGCGTCAGTGAGAACTTTACTGATTATTCTATTAAATTAACAAATGTTCTTCTTCACTATATTTTACTCCCCTGCTTTTTCTGTGGAGCACTTATCACCTATACCAAAAGTTCTCAAACTCCAGCAGGTATTAGAATCACCTGGGATAAGGTGGGGAAGCATGTTAAAATCCAGATTACTACTCCCAGTTTCTGATTCAGTAGATGTGGGGAGAGGCCTGAGAATTCACATTTTTCCAAGATCTCAGGTGGTGCTACTACCTGATGCTACTACCACATTTTGAGAACCATTGCATATAATTGTCTGCCTGTCTATCATCTGTCTATTTTATATCTACCTCAGGTTTGTTAACTTTTAGTTAATTATATTTTTAAAAATTTAATACTTATATTTCTGTAATCATATCATCTGTTCTCTCTCTTTTTTTATTTGCAATGCCCTCCCTCCTTTAATCAGTCATATGAGCTTTTCAAAACACTGGCTTTCACTTTTTATATTTATTCTTTTTTTTTTTTGTCTAATTTATACTTCTTATCTTATTTTTTCCTTGTTTCTTTATGTGTGCTCTATTACTCTTTACCTTCCTGAGTTGAATACTTAGCTCATGTTCCATCTTTCTTGTTCTTTGTTACACGTATTTAAAGCTCTCGCTAGCCCTCTAAGCACTGCTTTAGCTGCATCCCATTAATTTGAAAAGTAATGATTTCCTTGCCATAAAGCTCTCTGTTTTTGATAACTTCTTATTTGCTCTTACACTCAACGGTTATTTAGTTGTATCATTTTTCAGTTCCCAGACATATGAAATTTTTAAAAATATATCATTTTGTAGATTTTTAATTTTATTGAGCTGTGGTCAGATAACTTAGTCTGCATAACTTTAACATCCTGAAATGTCTTGAATCATTTTTTGAAGCCAAGAACATGTATAATTTTTGTGAAGTTTCATATGAGCTTGAAAGACTATGAATTTTGTTTCTTGGGTATGAAGATACATATTTACTCATATGTTAGCACTTAATATATGTTATAGCACTTACATTAATATATTAGTACTTCTGTACTTGTGATTGTTTGTTGTCTGCTTGACCCATTATTTCATTCTCTCTCTGTGTAGTCTCATTTTTCCTTATGAGATTCCTATTAGAAAGAGGTTGACACTTCTTTCTCTTAACTCTTCCCTCATTCTTTTTATCTCTTCGGGCTTTCTTGATGCCTACTGGGATAATTCTTCATCTGAACATCCAGCTGGTAAATGTAGACTTTGTATCCCCTGTTTCCTGGCCCACAGTAAGGAGGAAGGGTAGGAATCAAGCCAGAGAATATGAAGGAGAGAAAACAATACAAGTAAAAGCTCTTTCTGGGAGGCTGGCCGGTGTTTCAGCCATGCCCCAGGCTCTCTCTAATATAAGGTCATCAGCATGCACAACCCATAGCCAACTGGGTCCCAATCAAGACTTTCCCTTGGGGTTTCTCACAATGTTTGTGTTATTTGGCTGAGCACACTTGACATCCATCAACTTCCCCAGCTCTTCTGTTACATCTACAACCCTGGGATCCATGTAGGAGCCAGCAAGCAGTCCATGAATAGTCATTTCATGTCCATCCTGGCTTATCTGTGGGTCCCAGTTTGCAGCTTTTATAGCCACTGCTTGTCTTAATGTTATTCTTCTCAAAATAATGCAAGAAGGAAAATACTAGGAAGTTTGGGATCATTTTATTAGCAACAAATGTCTGTCAATATTAATTTATCCCATGTGTGATATATGAGTGAGATAAGTGCCAAACTATTAAATTCAACTTAACAGGAACAGGAAAAAATGAACTGAAATTTTTGGCTTGTAGAGTAGCCACATTTTTCCAGCAGACTTGACCTGCTGACGTTTAGAGGTTTGGAGTGAAAATCTTTCACAGAGGTTGAGACAAACACTGAATCTGGGAGGATAAATTTCTCAGGATAAGTTCCCCATGATTTTAGCTGAGTGGTTTCTCCATAGAGTTTCTGGACTTCACAAATACAAATATAGGACATCCAATTAAATTTGAAAAATAGCTCTGGCTGCCAAATTTTGGTAATTTATTTTTAAAAAATAGCTGACTACAGGACATTTAAGGAGTCCTGATGAAGTCAATACATGACGCAGGACCAAATCATTAACTACACAATGTATCCAGTATACGTAGGTCACTTGGCAACTCTATTTTCCATCTGCTGGCATTACTAGACTTGCATAGGCCTAGTGGTTGCTCATGGTGATGAGAAAGGTCTTCCTTCTAAAATGGTGATCCATGACACCATGGGAAAGAATATTTGAAAGCAGGGCCATTCAGGAAATTCCAGGACAAGTATTTGTATAACAATAGGCTTTCTTTATAACAATTTTCCTAAACCCTGGATGTATGTTAGTGTTACCTGGGGATTGGGTTGCCAGATAAAATATGGAGTGTCCACTTAGATTTAAATTTCAGATAGCACATGTAATTTCTTAATATAAATATGTCCCAAATATTGCATAGGATATACTTACAATAAAAAATGTTGTTTATCCAAAATTCAAATTTAATTGGATAGTCTATAATTTTATTTCTAAATCTGTCCACCTTACTTTAGGAGCTTTTAAGATATACCCCTGCCTGGGCCATACCCTAGACAAATTCAATTAAAATCTAACAGTGGGCCCATCTCTTAGTCTAGTTAAGAATCTCGTCAGGTGATCCTAATGTACAACCAGGGTGGGTAATCCTTCCTGTGGAGTTTCGAGCAGAGTTTTCAAGCTTACATTTTCATGTGATTCACCTTGGATTTCAGGGAAGCCTGTAGAAGCAGGTCAGCTGAGGTCTATGGCACTGGGGGAGCCGGCAGACTTCAGGTTTATCACGTTTGTAGGTGGAGTTCCTGGGGCCTTTGCTCCTTCTATCACCCAGCTCCTAGTCCTGATTGTTTCATGTCCATTGTGTGCACATGCGTGTGCACATACACATACATACACTTCTTCTTTTTTCAACTCTTAGGGAAAAAAATGAAGGCCATTGTTAAGGTCACCAGAAAAGTTTGACTTGTTCCTTTGGGGCTGTTTAGCCCGGGTTACAGTCTTTAAGGGAATACACACAAGGAGCTGATCACTAGTGAATGCTGTCATGTGTGGAAACTGAAAAAAATTCATTCTGAAAGCTGCCACATACACCATTCACCGGAACCAGCTCAGAACACTACAGACAAACAGGACTGGGTAGATCCCTGTTCTTGTCCCTCCAAAGGGGTAGGGGGCAGATTAATTGGAAAAGCAATGTTGCCTGGAGAATGAGACTTGATTTCCATCTGTTTTGAGACCTAACAGTGGCATGACTTTAGCCCAGACCCTTAACTGATCTGCCTCATTTTCTACTCTAAAAATTGGACTAGTTATACTTAAGAGGGCTGCTGGAGGGTCAACGGGAGAAGATACATGACAACACCTAGCACAGTGCCTGCCACAAGGCAACTGCTGACCAGTGTTAGCCAATTCTGCTGCCTGGGAGAGATTCTGTATCCATAACTTCATGACCTTTGCATCTGCAGTTCTTATTCCCAGACATGGGCTCTGAGGGAAGACGGGAGTAAAAAGCAGCAAAAATGTGGTTCAGAGAGAGCTGCAAAGCCGTGTATCAGCAGCCCAGCTCATGTTTATGAAGAATGGCATTTATAGCCGAGCATTTTCCAAGGGTAGCATATTTCAATAACAAAACAAATCACACAAAAATACCAGCACACACACACACCCCTTTAAAACAGTATTTACTATTAATTTTATGAGAAGTTGACTGAACTGTTGAAAGAATGTTGAAATGAAAAGCCACTTAAACATCTCTTCATGCTTAGAAACATTTCGGAGTATTATTGGTGTTATTCTTTGTAATCTGGAGGCTCTTTGCCGCCCCCGCCTGCGTGACTGCATGAGGAAATAAATGCTCCAGTTTGATGAGCAGGAATATCGCTGGTGATCTCCTCGCAAACATTTGTTGTTTCCAAATGAATCATCACTTGGGAATATCAAGAAATGCTGTTTACCTATTAGACCCTACAGAATTGCTTCAGTGAGGTAATTATTTGACACAATATGCCAAGTGTGCAGAGATAAAACTGTTTCAGAGGCTGGGGATGCCCCAATTTTATTTTCAATTTATGCTTGAAAATATGAATTTGACTCCTCATTCTTAAATTGCAAAGTGAGCAGAGGAGGGAATTTTATTTTCAGCCTGACCAGTGTGGTCACACATAGATTGTATTGTTTTAGTGAGTAATGACTAAATTCATATAATCCAGTTTAAATGTATTTTGGTGTATACATACACACATATGTATGTGTAGAATATATACAGAATACAAATAGAAATTATGTATGTACAAAATGTGTATTGAATACATTCTGCTATAATGTGTGTGTGTATATATACAAATATGTGTGTGTGTACACACACACACACATATATACATATGTGTGTATATATGTATACATATATATAGCTATGTATACAACCCCTAAAAATGAGGTGATTAAAGAATTCAATGACAAGGGAAGATAGTAAAATAAGTTGAAAAGGTTATAAAACAATATTATAGTATGATCCTAGCTTTGTAAAATCCCCCCCACATGCATACACACACACACACACACACACACACACACACACAGAAAACATGCAAAGCAAAAATTAGGATATATAACAGTATGTGACCAGTATTTATATCTGGGAGGTTGGATTACTGGGGATTTTGTTTTCTTCAGGCTTTTCTGTATTTTTTACATTTTATTCAGTAAACATGTATTGATTTTTATAACCAGGAAGAAAAATCCCACAGTATATGTTATTTTGGGGAAATGAAATGTGGCTGCGGGTCAGTCAGCTAGCTGTCTTGCCGTCTTGGCTTGTGGCTGAGACCTCACAGTTTCCTTGATTGGCCTGGCAAGGGCTGAGAGGTGACACCTCCAGCCTGACGGCAGAGCAGGACGAGTTACCCCAAGCAGCGCTGCCTCACCCAATGAAGAAACTGAAGCCCGACCAGCACTCAGCTCTGTACTTGAGGGCGGAGCCACTCTGAGGCCCCAGACCAAGCTCCGAAGGCCCCGCGCTTGGCTGACGTTCTCTTGTCGCCATGTTAAAAGTCTTCCTAATTTTTTTTTTTTGTTTTGTTTTTTTTTTTTGTTTGTTTGTTTGTTTTTTTTAATTCATTTTTATTGTTAGACTTATTGGGGTGACATCTGTTAGCAAGGATTACATAGGTTTCAGGCATACAATTCCACAGTGCATTGTCAACTTGATGCATAATAAGTTCACCACCTAATGTGACCAACAAGAGTCCTGCATTTCATTTGTTACTGGGCCCTGCAAGTTATGTAGCTGGTATTGCCTGAAACCCTGACCTCTCCAAAGGGGAGTCAAAGATTATAAAAGAGTAAAACAACAGTTTAATTTTCCACTGCTTCAAATGTCTGCTCTGCAATAACATCACCGAGGTCGAGTTTACTTGGAACGCTGTATGGCCTCCGTGGCATTTTCCACAATTTCTATTAAAAACACAAAGCAGACAAGCTCAGTAGCAGGCTGGTGATGGCTTTCACTTGCTTGTGGATCCATATTTTTTATCCTCCTTCAGTTACGTGGCTGTGCAGGGGGGCTTTCCTGGCAGAGCGCCCGGCCCCCCAGTGGGGGCTGTGGTGGCACACGTGTGCCCTTCTCTCAAAGATTTCAGCGTGGCACCCTGTTGTCAGGCCCGAGGAAAGGCTGCCCTGCTCTCCACTCTCCAAGCCCTGTGCCCTTCAGATCTGTGACCCACAACAGTGGTTTTTGTTTCCTTTTTAAAGAGTGGTTTATTCACCTCCGAAAAGTGCCATCAATAAAATTCACCCGCTTTGTTGGGTTGGTGTGGTCTTTAAAAGAAAAGAGAAAGGAAAAGTTTGCATTTCCTTTTGAATGACTTTTAAGGAAACTGAATATTTACAATGGAAGACACCCAACGGGCTCATTATTGACTCAGTCTTTTGCCAGAAAGAGACAGAAAAGCATTAGAAACGTCACCTCATGACTGCTGATATTTTTGGTTAGCAAAATATTTAAAACCGTGTTGAAAATGTTTTTATTGAATGGAGTACAAGCCTGCGGCGTGGCCGCCTCGCGCTCGTGGCCTGCTGCTGCTGCTGGGGTGGGGCTCCCTCTCAGCCTGGCAGGCTTGGGGTCTGCGGTCACCGCCCGCCCGGCTGCTCCGCATTCCCCACTGAGCTCCTGCTTGTCAGCCCTGCGTGGGCTCAGCTCCGGAGTGCTGGCCTGGGTCACCGCGTGCCCTGGTGAGTCCTGGTCTCACTCGACCCTGTCTCGGGGACGGGGCTTCTCTTATTACAAAGTATCATCCTACCTCAGCTGTTGAAACCTGGTCATTTCGCACCTGCTTCGGTGAATTCTGAGTGACTTGTGTTTTTGATGAACTGCTCAGTTCATAAATCCACGCCTCTGCAGTTATCAGCACTCGGTCACCACTCAAGCGTGTCCCCAACTCAACCTTCCAGGCAGCAGCAGAAGGAGGCCACGTTGAAAACTTCTGTTTACATTAAGTTTCCCAAATAATGATTTTAAATCTGTCTGAAAACTTGAAACGGCATAATCGACAGAGGATAAAAATTGGACCCACAGCCTGACCTGAGGACAGTGGCCTTCCCATCACCCTCCCAAGTGCCAAGAGCCAGCCTGAGCAGATATAATAAAAGGCAGAATTGCTTTTCTCTTCAAATGAAAGTAGTATAGAAATCTGGCTCACCTTCTCGCCCTGACTTGAGGATTTGTTTGTTTGTTTTCCTTGGTGAAACCACCGCCTGGGCTCTTTTTCCTCCCTCAAGGATTTTTCAACACCACTAATTGCTGGAAATACCAAAATGCCAGGAGCTCCAGGGCACTTCTGTCATTTGGGGGTCGACTCTGACCAGGAAATACCTCGTGTTTGGGAGGGGAACCAGGTCTCTCAGGTTTCCAGCCCACACAGCTTTGCTTTCCCAGCCCCTCACCGGCCTTGCTGAGGACAACGCTGCCTTCCCCACTTTGTCCCCTCGCTGAAAAGCATCTGTCCTCAAGGGCGGATTCAGATGGACGGGCATCGACTTCCCGATTCCCTGGGGCAGGGTTTGTAATCCGTGTGGTCCGTGGCATCTGATTATGGACATGTGTGGTTGTAGTCGGGTGTGCATGTGTGTGTGCACAGCACAGACTGAGATTGTTCGGGAATCTTCCAAATAATAAACTCAGTAGGTTTACACTTATGTCCCTAGTGGGGAATTCAAAAGATGAACAGTGAGCAGCACAACCCTGAGTTTCTACTGAAACCCGGCTCTCAGTTTACTAACTCCTTTCCTGCCTCTCAGGTGTCTTTTTCCAGCTCCTTCCAGAAAGAACCAGAAAGTCTCAGGCTCCCTCTGGGTGGAAGATGCCAGGTCCCGGGGGAGCTCAGTGCTGATCTCTCTCCTCCCTCGTAAGCCCTTACCACGGACCAGTCCCAGGGAGCTCAGGCTGCAAACCTGTTTGTGCTTCACCTGCCCATAGATAAAGGCTCACGGTGTCACCTGGGATTGGCGTCATCTGTCTTCTGGCTCCTGACTATCTAGAATCCCACAACCACCCTTTAAGGACTTGACTTCTGAGCTTCATCAGGGTCCCTCTGTGGGATTTAGCTTGGATTCACCTCATTGGCTCCTTCTGCCTTGGACCAGCCCTTTGGACTCAGAAGCTACCTTTGGCTGGGATGGCATTTTGGTCACTTGTGTGGTGTTTGGAGAAAGGAGGTGTGTGCCTTCTCCAGTATAAGGGGTAGCTATTTTCTTACTGTTGCCGCCAACACTGGGGGTTACAGGCTTTGGGGAAATTTTTCTCCTGGTAACAGCTGCCAAGCTGCCTTCTGTCGCCCAACACGGCTCTCCCCAGAGGTCACTTTTCCAGGAGCAAACTTCCTAATGACAATGCTTGCCACCGGCAGGAGAGTATACTTCGGAGCGGTGGCTGCAGCTCACTGGCTGTAACTCTTCTGCCACTGCTGCTGCCACTCTTGAAATCCTCTCTCTTTTGGGAAATAGGAGATAAATCTCCAAAAGACGCCCAGGTACTAGTTCAGCACTCCAGAGGTTGTTTGCACTACCCAATCTGAAGAACTGACTGGGCAGAACCACCCTCAATGCTTCTTTCCAACCCAGCATCTCGGGTCATCTCTTGGCCTCTCCACTCAGGTCCCAGGTCTCACCCGGTGGATCTTTCATTTCTACTCACTGAGAGAGCCACGACTCAAAGTCCTCTCGGAGGGGCTCAGCTCAGTGTGGTTAACACAACAGTTCCAAACCTTAAACTGAGTATGGTGTGTGTATCCCAACCCATCTTAAATAAGTTAAGGACCCTCGCCTCTAAGATTCTCCTTAGTAAGAGAGCTGCTGCCTATGCTCTACCAAATTATTGCTTCTTCCTTGTTAGGCTAAATTTCCCTATTCAGCCTCCCTGCTACCCTACCTGGGGTATAAGTGCAGACAGCCTCTGGGGAGTATGACATGAGCTCCAGAGAATGGTCAGGCTCAGACACATACTCAGGTTTGATTCTCAAATGTTAGGGCAATCCAACTCACCTCTTCTTTCGGTATAAGTGCATCCATTATCCATTTCTAGACATTAGAATATGGTAGTTTTCAGGTGGGGCAGGCCAATTCCCGTCCCAGGTGGTTCTGATACAGGTGGCTCACAGACATCATTTTAAGAAACAAAGTTTTACAGTCTTTGAATAACATCCAGGTGGTATTATTAAATATAAAAATAAGTAGTGACTGCATTGTGAGTTTCTGAGTTAACTGCAACTTTAGAGAAATCTGAAACTCCCCTTTTGGCTGCATGATCTCCTTCCTTGTCTGTGCTTGGATCTCTGAGTCATGGGACCTTATAGAGAAGAAGAGCAAGGAGTGATTAAATGGCTAATTACATCAATTAAAATTAAATGTTGTCATCACATCATGCAAAAGTGATAGAGATTCTTTTCTCCAGGTATGTTTGGGGTGGTTTGACTGGGGTGTACAAAACAGACACTCTGGGAGTCCCAAAGAGATGCCATTGAAGAGATGACAGCCATCTTTCAGAGTCACCAAAACTCCAATGAGGAGCCAACTGGGAGAGATGTACCATTTGTATTAAGACATCATGGACCGCACAGATGGTGACCAGTGTTGGCCAGGATGTGGAGAAATAAGAACCCTTATGCATTGCCAGTGGGAATATACAGTGGCGAGTGTGCTGTGGAAAACAGTTTGGCCGGGCCTCAACATGTTAGTCATAGAATTACTATATAATGTAGCAATTCCACTCCTAATTATTTACCCAAGGTAAATGAAAAGATGTTTACACCAAGTCTTAGATGTGAATGTTCATAGCAGCATTATTTATAATAGCTCAAAAGTGGAAATGACCCAAATGCCATTAATGATGAATGGATAAACAAAATGTGATGTACTCATACCATGGGGTATTATTCAGCAACAAAAAGGAATGAAGTACTGATACATGCTACAATACATGTGAACCTTAAAAGCATTATGCTATTTAAAGAAGCCAGTCCCATTAACAGCACCCAGTGAGTAGGTAGCTCTGCAGAGACAGAGATCAGAGAGGACATTAATGGTTGCTTAGGGCTGGGGATGGAGGGGTTGGAGAGTGAGTGTTAGTGGGGGTGAGGTTTCTTTCTTTTGGGAATGATTAAAATGTTCTAACAGTAGATTATGGTGATGTTGCACAACTCTGAACATACTAAAAGTCCTTGTATACTTTAAATGGTTGAATTCTATTATGTGCAAATTATATCTCAATTCAGCTGTTTTAAAAACAGACCAAACAAACAAAAACGACACTCTGGACTGAAAACAACAGTCATAGTCATTTCAGTTGTAAGCCCATAACAAAAAATCTAAGGTTTTTATGTAACGGTTGTTAAAGATTCTGCCAAGCACTGCCTAGTTCAGAGCTGGCCTAGGAAAGAAAGTAAGTTCTCCGGTGACAGGCTTCCTGAACGGAGAGCCTCAGTGTCCCTGAGCACTTGAACCCCTTGCCCCAGAGGGTAAACGCCACTGCAGCTCAAGCACACGCTTGCGGGCGGAATGTCAGCAGCCCCGGGCTGAGCTGCCAGGGTTTCACCTCTGACCCATTAGCTAAATCTGGCCCAGGCCACAAGCCACGCTCCGAAGAAGATCTTTGTGAAAACTATGTTACTTGTATAAAAACCTTTCCATTTTGAAAAATTGCTCCAGGTCCACCTGCATTTGTAACTTTATTTGGGCCATTTGACTGGAAAATGGATGGAATTTTTCAACATGACCATTTTACAGCTTGAAAGATAAACTTTTTGTGTGTGTGTTCTGCTTCAAATACTCTACTTGTTGCTAAGATTCTGCCAATGAAAGTTGAGGTTCACCCTTGGGATTATTTATACTGTCTTTTATAATTCATTCTGGGTATTGTCATAGCCTTAGAAATGGAAGTTCTACTTTAGCAACTTCAAACTCTTTGGAGTTGTAACATGCTATTTTTACCCAATCTCATGAAATTCCCCCACTTCTTATAAAAAAAACCCAGGAAATGAGTCTGAATTCTAAGTCTTAGCCCTATCACTATACTGTGCGTTCTGTTGGGAAAATACTAATTAAAAATTAAATTATGCTGGGAGGGACTTGAGGGAACTGTTGGTTCAACCCTTTATTCTATAGATCAGGGCATAGCTCCTTTGGAAGATTGTGAATCAAGTCACAAAGCTAGTTAGTTCAGGCCTTGTTGGTTCATCTTTAAAATGGGATGGATAATATTTTCCCTGCATTATTACTGGTTCATTCATAGCACTGTTGTAAGGATAGAGTAAGATCATATGTAGATGTGTTTTGTAAGAACTAGTAAATGTATTTTTGGTAAAAACATGCAAACTCAAATTAATTTTATTCTGAGAAAGTTGTTATTTTCACTGAGAAAGTCTGAGACGCTATGTAGGTCACATTATTACAGTGGTCACCTATTGCACTCATCTGATAAACATCGTATATATGATGAGAAGAACTAACTCGGTTTCTCATGTCCAGGAGGGAAGCTGTATTTCATCAACCAAGTTTTCACGTATCTTTTAAATATCCATCAGCTATGTAATTTTTCACTGAGATTAGTTTGTGAGAATTGGCGCAATGAAGGAAAAGCTTTGACAGGGTCTCCTAAAGAGGGAGAACAAGTCCTAAAGTGAAACCGGGCCGCCATGTCGCCAGGGTAAGAGCTACCGTGACCACAGGGAAGGGTTTGAGACAGGGCAGAGAGGTGGTTCCAGAAAATGATACCGGCAAATTGGAAATAGATGTAAACTGTTGATCTGAATGAATATGGGAAGATGAGATGATTTAAATGTTCTTGTTTCTAATTTGAATTGAGGGAATGTTTCTGAGAATTGTATGTTATGATAGCAGTAACAGATTTCCAAGCCAGTGTAATCATGTGAATTATATCAAATTTACTCCTAACTAAGTGGGGTGATTTGTCTTAGGAGAGAAATCAGGCTGAAGAACTATAGAAATACACAAAGAAGCTTCCAGTTAGAAAGTACGTGGGAAAATCTTGAATGAAACTAAGACTGCTTTAGAACGTGCACCCCTTAATATGTCCTTAAAAAGAAAAAGCCAGGTGGTGCTCTCATGTTCAGTGAAATTAGTTCACCTCAGAGGCTCGGGGAGGCATGACTTGCGACTTTGCTTTCAGCTAAGAGAGATACATTTATTCTTCTAGAATTTCTGTAAAACTAAATGAGGTTTAGTATTAGATTGTTAACTTTATACTAAAATGCACAACTGAAAACTTTCCTGTTTTCCGTTCAATTCAAGTGAAGAAAAAATTGGGAGGTGTCTGCCCAATCCATACTCCCCATCTTTGAGAACCCCTCCTGCCACCACTCACAGGGCTGGGCTCCTGTAAAGCAATCTCAGGTGGGGATGTATCTTTATTGTGTAACCGCCCCTTCACTGTCAAAGCTGATTGGACCAGTGAGGGACACCCAATCCAGGTTGAACCAATCAAATCTTTCCCCTGGAACTCACATCAAAGTTTTTCCCTCATTGCTCCAATTAGTTTTTACAAACTAATCTCTGAAAAATTACACAGCTGATGAATATTTAATATTTAGGATTCTAAGATACTGGCCAGATTCAACCAAACTTTTGAGCCAGACTGATGCGAAGTGGGGTCTCAGGCAGAAGCAGAGAAGGCTGGTCTGCAGAAAGGGGAACATTATGATGCAGATACACAGACAAAAGCAGAAGCAAGAGACCACGTGGCCCCAGAGAGATGGAGAAATGGACTCGGTTTTAACAGCTTTATGGTTTCTGGTCTAAGTCTTGTAAGGGCCAGACACACTTCCATCTCAAGATGCATAGATTTGCTAAAGCTAATTTTAGCAGATTTATGTTATTTTTACTCTAACAAGCCTTAACCAAAATCTCAGGGAAGTTTACAGATGAGTAAAGATTGGATAGTTATCATTTATTATGAAATATCCTTCTTGATCCCTCGGATAATTTTTCTTGCAATTTGTTTTAGAAAACCTTAAACCAAACTTGTCTAACCTGTGGCCTGTGGGCTGCATGGGGCCCAAAACGGCTTTCAATGCGGCATGACACAAATTCGTAAACTTTTTTAAAACATTATGAAAATTATGCACAAAACTTTTTTTTTTTTTTTTTTTTTTTTTAGCTCATCAGCTATCATTAGTGTTAGAGAATTTTATGTGTGGCCCAAGACAGTTCTTCTTCCAGTGTGGTCCAGGGAAGCCAAAAGGTTGGACACCCCTGCCTTAAACTATAACACATTTAAAAAATGTCACATGAATATCATTCACATTATTATATACAAATGCCAGTTTAACCAGGAAAGGCAAGATACTGAAATTGCTGCATAGTAGGAGCTTACTAAATGTTTGTTGATGGAATGAATCTTTCTTTGACAGATATTCACTAAGCCCTATTCCTGTATTAATCCTACGTTTCCAAAATTAATGATTAATGTTCTTGGAAGATGGTTGTGCCTTTCATCAAAACTTAAGTGAAACATTTTTATGGTCTTCTGAGACACATGGTTCACATATGCCATGCAGTTATGTTTGTATTATTTCCATATAAGAGATTTATTGTCTCATAATAGCAATTAGGAGAGGAAAAATGGTGTTGGGACTTTGAAGACATAGTTTATAGAAAGAACCAGCAGTTCAAGTTCCTACATGGGAAAAATTTAGTTTAGGATTTTTTCATTTCTATTACTGAGATGCTCTGTAGATACCTAAATGTAAGGTTAAAATTATTTCTTTCATCTTAGAATTACACCTGGAATCAAACCCTGTTCAGTGTCTAGGGAGATGAATGCAATGCCTCTCTAAACTGCATGACATCGTTTCCAGAATTATCTTGGAATTCTTTGTGAACATCATCTCAACTCCCCAGGAGGAAAAAGAAAGTTGGTCTTTACTGGATTTTTTAAATTGCGTGACCCCACCTGAGATTGATTTACAGGGGCCCTTATGGACACGGGTGGGGTTCATTAACCTCCACTGACCTTCAGACTGATGAAATCCAGTCATTCGATGGGATACATGGTGGTCTCTGGTTATTTCCATATTAGCTAGATAGCCTTTGGCCTAGAAACTTTCTGAAAGTTAATCTGGCGAGAAATATTTCCGGGGCAGCTTCCCATTTTGAGCGTCCAATTAACAATTAAATAATTCCCATTCTATGATTTTATAAGAACAGTGCTATGTAATTTCTAAAGCTGTAGGCCATTTGAAGGTTATCTTGTACCTGAATTTATGTAAGAAATTATCGCATGATGTTTATTAGCGACATTATTTCTGTTAAATAAAATTTAAGTAATAATCAAAATAATGACAGAGTAATGAGTTAAAGACATGAAGAAAAATCACAGACAAACACAATTTTGTTTCTAACATGCAGGGTCAAATTTTCACTTGGTTCGACACCTTTCTAGGGAAATAGAGGTGGATCTTCATCACCAGTAATGGCAGGAGGGATGTTTATTTCCTGATGTCTGCAACAGAAAATGAGTTCAGGTACAAGTAGCAATTCCTATCCCCCAAACAGTGGCTTACACAGACTAGGGGCTTTATTTTCCTCACTTTTCAAAAAGTCTGCAAGGTAACGGTTAATGATTTTGGCAAAATGGCTTAAAGATACCAAGGCCACATATCTGGGAAGATCTGGGAGAAACAAAGAGTTAAAATGGTGCCGACTGTCCTCCTTTAAGTCCTACCCCACAAGACTTCTCCTCCTACCTCCTGGACTAGTGCTCTGGGAGATGTGAATTATTAGCTGGACACATTGCACCTGCTAACAACAAAGGTTTGTGAAGAAGAGGGGCTGCTCCACAATGACTTCAAAGTAAAGATAAAGAGAGTGTCCTAAACACCCCTGAAAATAATTTCTCACTGTGGATGTATCACCCTGAAGGTATCTAACACTTACTTGAATCTGCTTCTATTTTCAGCCAGTCTACTTTTTTGAAGGAAAAGTCAACCATGCTAGAAACAAACCCAAAAGTGATTCTTTCCAAGTTAGTCTTTTCCGGGAAGATAAGGAAGAGCACAGTTGGCAGGCAGTTACAGACGCAGCTTTACCATTTCTGTGGTCCTCACTCACTCCGAACGAGCCACATGGAAATCATTAATACCTGGAGAGACTGCCCTGCCTTCCTGCTCCCCATCCCTCCACATACACGCACGTGTTCAAACCTTTCATGCAAACAAACTTCCGTCTTCCCACTGTGTGCCAGATTAGCCCCGAGCTCTTGGTCTTCCAACTTTTGGCTCTTCTCAAAGGTTCAGGAGATACAAAAATTTATGATTGAACTGAAACAGGAATTTAAATCCTGAGTATGCAGGAGAGTGGATTAGTTTTCGGTGTTTCTCCAAGTTTGGTTCAGTGACGACCTGCCTCAAAGAACTTGGGGTGTTTGTTAAAAATGCCAATTCCTGGTTTCCAAGGACACATTGGAAATCTGAATCCCTGAGGGAGGGCTGAGGAAATGTGCTAGGATGATGCAAGCTCTCGAAGGGCAGGCATGATGTTTTCCCTCCATTCCTGGCACGGTGCCTGACGTGAGGTTGGCACTCAACGAGTATTTGTTGGAGATAAGTAAGCACTTATAATGCTTCCTGTGTACTGGGCCATGTTCTAAGGACTTTTTATGTATTAACTCATTTAATCTGTATAGCAACCCTTTGAGATAGGCACTGTTGTTGCCCCTGTGGAACAGATAAGGAAACAAGCTCAGAGAGATGAAATTACTTGCCCAAGGTCTCAGGTACTGGAGCTGGGATTTGAACAAAAGTCGACTGAATAGAATTAATGATTGACATTGAACTTAAAAATATTGGGTTGGATAGAAAAAAAATTACTAAAAAATCTAGAAATTCATGACAGTCTCTGACTGTGTCTCTCAAGACTATGAAGAGATGGTTACAGTAGACACAAGATGCAAAAATGAATAAATGGGAGGAGACAGACACGTTAAGGGCAATTACAAAGCCGTGTGAGGCATGCCATGAGAGAGGTTGGCTTGGTGTGTGCTGGGAGCTCTTGTAAAGGCAAAGGAAGGAGTGGGGGAGGCAGCCAGAGTAGAGCCATGTGAGAGTTGAGTCTGAGAGATGATGAAGGGAGTTGTTTGCCTTGATAAGGACAAATACAGAGCAGCAGAGAAGATCCAGAGCAGAAATGGGTGGTTCAGTGCTTCTGGGGGGCACAGGGAACAGAATTAGAAAACGAATGAGCTCAGGAACCTGCATTCATTTAACACCCAGTTGTTCTCATGAGCACTCATGGGGCCAGTAGTTACTGAGCAACTATTATATGCCAGGGACAGTGCTCTTATCATGTGTGCAGTATCTTACCTCATCCCTGCTCCAGTCCTATGAGATTGTTAGTATTCTTATTTTACAAATCTGAAAAACTAACAGAACGATTGACTTAGCCATTTGCAGGAGGAATATAGATAGTTCATAATATAGTATCAAACCTTCAAAATGGCAGAAAGAAAATGTCCAGGAAACGTTATTGTAAAGAAACAATAACGGTATACCGACTGATGCAGTCATCCTTAGGCATGATTCACTGTATTTTCTCTTTAAGGTGCACATTTGTCAGTGCCATTCTACTGAATGTCAATTTCCTGCGTGTTTCGTGTTTTAGATACTTCTGAGCACTTCCCCAACGCCGAGTATTTCATATACGAACGAGATGACTTTCCCTTATATGCAATTTGTTTGTCATAGACGAAGCAACAATTTAATTTGTCAAATGGAGAAAAGTCTGTCTGAGAATGTGAAGATTGCTTGTGGGTCAGGGGTGTTCGTATGTGCATAAGTGTGTATTTTCTTCAGCATACACAGGAGTGCTGGGTGTTTGTGCATGTTGGAGGCATAGGTGGAGATATTGCTAGTCACAGTTTCTTTATCCCTACCTGTAACTCTAAACTGTTATTTTTCTATGAATTTATGAAAGACTGTAGACATAGAATTGAACTTTCTTTTGGAAAACAAGAAGCCTACTTTATTGTTTATAAAATCCTTGAAATTCATTATACTTGTATGTTCAACACAAAAACAAGAAATCACTGCACCCCAAAACAGTGTGAACTTTAAAAGCTCCAGCAAAATACAAATTGACATAAACTTCATAAGTAATTATTAGAAACAAGTTTTAAGCAAATAGGTAATTTAGCAAATTACTAAATTGATGAACGGCTTTTACAGAAATTGATTCTGGAGAATTGACCTAGAATTCTTTCTACATGTATCAGTCAGAATTAGACTGATGACAGTGGCTTAAGATAGAACTTTATTTTTCTCTTTGGTAAAAGGAGGAGGCGGTCCCTGACCCAGGGCAGTTATGGATACCAATAAGGTCAATGTTCTAGGCTCCCTGTCTTTCTTCTTGATGATCCTTAGAGCTTATTTTCTATCTTCAGTTTCACCCTGTGGTTCAAGATGGCTGCTAAAGCTCCAGCCATTACTCCTAGGTTTTAGATAGGAAGAAAGAAAAAGGGAGAAGGGAGGAAAGGTCAAAAGGGCAGGTACCAGCTCCCTGACCCCCAAGGAGTTTCCCTTGAAGTTCTACCTGAAAAATGTCACTTACACCTGAGGTCATTTCTAACTGCAAGGGAGGCTGACAAATGTAGTCTTTCAGCTGGGAACATTGTTTCCTGGAATAAAATTAGGATTAATTTGGTAAGAAAGAAAGGAATAATGGAGGAGACAGTCTCGGCCACACTATTGCACCAAGATCCTGAATTGGTTCTGTACATCAGGGTCCGAATTTTAAGTAATTAAGAAAATCTAGTGTCATCTTTTGGACACTTAAAAAAAGGATGGGTTCTCAGGTCACTGGCATATAAAAAGGACATTGGCGGCCCTGTGAGCAGCTATCAGCCTACAGTTACAGGAACCTTCCCACCTTGGGTGAATTGTGTGAAGCTAACCTCAGATCTCACTGGCCTTCATGCTAGTGTCTCCCTGGGAATCACCAGACGTACTCCAATCCCAAGTGGTATGATAAAGGATGACAGAGAGAGGGCAGGAGAAAGTAGGTTACTATTATTCCCCAAACTTCCAGGGATACCCATGAAAAGATGTATTTTTTCCCATACAGATCTGATGCAATGTAATGGCTGTGTTAAGTTTTAGCATAAGCCCTTGGGTCATTTTAGCTCTTGGTTGAGTTGACTATGTTTTGGGACAAGGAGAGAGTTTTGTTTTGTTTTTCCACATAAAGCCTATTGTGCTTCAGCATGGGACATTTCGTGGAAAGTGCTCAGTGTGAAGGTGAGCTTCTGCCTGATGAGTAGTTCATCCAGAAGAACATGGTGCTGCCCATCCGGGTGAGGCATATGATTTGTGCTGCCTCTGAAGTACTGGTGTAGAATTTCCACTCCAATATTGATACCCACATTCAAAATCTACTCAGGATACTCTAGGCCAAGCTCATGTTTCTTTTGAGTTGTAAGATTTTTATGAATTACTCAAAATTACTCTAAAAGTACCTGTGATTGAAAAAAGGTAAATTCTTAGAAAGGTTGCTAGGAAAGAATACTGTGACAAAGAGGCTGTGGGGCATTGTGCCGGGGGTCCCTGGGGTTGCAGCAGCCAGGTCAGGGGTACAGCAGGACTGAGAAAGTCCAGGCATCCTCCCAGGGCAAAGTCTCAGGGGACCTGTATACCAAGGACTAGACGCTGTGAGATGTGTCTATCATCTGACTCCAAAAAGAACTCCAGGCACTGCCATTGTTGTTGAAGGACTTATAATTATACCTGGATTTGAATTTGAAGCTGAGAGTTTGAGATAGTTGTTGGGGTGGAGACAATGGAGGGGTGGAATACCATTCTACCACTTCTCATCAAGATGAATAAGACAGCACCATGTAACAGAATATAACATGAACCACACATGTAATTCTGATTTTCCTAGTAGCTGCATTAAAAAAAAAAAAGACAGAAGTGAAATTAACTTTGATAATGTTTTTTATTTAATCCTGCATATCCAAAATGTTATCATTCTAAAATGTAATTAATATAAAATATTAATGAGATATTTTACAGTCCTTTTTCTTTATACAAACTCTTCAAAATCTGGTGTATTTTTTGTACTTCATAGCGCATTGCAGTTCAGACCAGCTCCATTTTGGATACTCAACAGCCAACCATGCGTGCTAGTGGTGGTGGCTGTATTGATCAGTACAGCTCTAGGAAAATCAATTACTTTGATATCAAAGGTACTTTCATCATCTGTCTATCCCATCCTCCCTCCCTCCCTCCCTCCCTCCCTCCCTCTCTCTCTCTCTGTCTCATCATTCGGAAATCTCTCCCTCTTTTCTACTTGCTCCCACTTTTCCTAACTTCTTTCCCAATATTCTTTACTCTTTCTCTCCCTTTCTTTCCTATAGCAGTGGCCTGTATAAGTTACTTCTGGAATCATTAGAAATGAGAAGAGTCAGGACCAGAAAGAAATGGACAGAAAGAGCTTAATTCTGTGGTGTAAGAGAAGGGAGTAGCAGTTCTAGCCCAAGCCATAACACATCAAGATCCAGGAAGCACTAATATTTCTAAGTGAATTTAGTATGAAAAAGAAGTCATTAAAATAATTTCACTCATAGAAAAAAAGAAATATTAACTCTCCTTTATGATTTAACCACTCCATGCCCAAGTGTGTCAAATTTTCCAGTAGTAACCATGTGGAATTTCTTTCAGATGCACAGAAGCTATTTAATTGCTCAATCTCTGTCTTTACGAGCTAGCATCGAAGCTCATGCCCACGTGTGGAGGGCATTCTGAGATGCTTCATTCCTCTTTGCACGTGAGGCATCCCAGCTTATATCCATGTTTTTTAGAAAACAGGAATGGGGAAACAGTTTTTTCCCCCTCTTCCTTCTTCCTCTTTTGTGTTCAAGGTTAGTTGAGCACAGCTTGGGAATGGCTGACTCGAGACTGTGAGATGTGGGTTTTTCTGGGGCTAAAAGCTGTTCTTCAAAGTGTCGAATGTATAGGAAGTCTAGCTTTGGCTCCAAGAGACATTAGATTTTGCTCCAATTTCCTTATTTCTTTCAGGTCTTACAGCACTCACTACTACTTATTGTTAAATCCATCAAGGATCATTTTTGGTGACCCCGGGTATCCTTCTTAATTATCCCAACCCTTCCCTCTTGTTGGAATCCACTATGGATATAAAAATCCTTTCTAAAGTTTAGATTTGGGGCCCTATTGACATGCTGCCTCCAACTCTCAATTCGTTGAGTTAAAATGAGTCAAACTGTGTTCAACTTGTTAAATAGAGATCAGTTGGTTATTTGAATATTTTGACTGCTCATTCCCCCATTTAGATATAATTTTGGTTAGATTGCCTTTCCCACCGCATGCTAGCTCAACATTAAAACACGACGCTCTTTTGCTTTAGCCTCACTAGCTATGCTGAACCAAGGCTTTTGTTGTTTTCGGTCTGGCTCATTCACCACCCACTTGTTTGACCTTATAAACATGTTTAAATAGATTTCTCAGATAATGACTATTTTAGCTGGCAACTTCCCGTTTAGATATTACAGTGGGCACAGTGCAAATTAGAGGGCAGAGCAAAAGCACTAAGAATCATGAGACCCTGGATAAATATAGACGTGTTCAGCGTCAGGAGGACAAAGCTGGGTCCTGGTCCCAGTTTACCCACTGACTCAGTAAGTGACTCCGGGTAGGCAGAGTAAAACAATCATTGGTTTCATCCACTGGTGACTCAGTCACATTGATCTCGATAATGGGGGCCAAAGAAGGAGTTTACTGTCACCAAGACACCTCATTTCCATCTTGGGTGTTTCACTGTTCCGTGTATTTGCCTCTGAGTTCTTGCTGAGGAAAAACAAAGACCCCCTTTATGCACTGAGGAGGGGACACTGGGTGATCATCAGGGCGACTGGCCTTATCAGCAGTGAGAATCCTTTTAAAGTTTAGCAGATGGACAAATAGGAAGAGCTGGTCAACCTGATATTAAAAGGTAGCCTTTAAAAGATGGCTTTGTTCAATTTGGTGTTATTGTGGTATAATGTGCTCCACTGCTCTGTGATTTCAGTAAATACTCAGATCTACAAATGACTCAGACTTTCAGTAAAAAGTAACTCAGACTTTCAGCCTGATGTTATGCTCAGCACCTAGCATTTTGCACATACTGTCTATTCAATGAATGTTGAGAGAGTAAATGAGCAGATAAAGAGCTGAAGAGTTAGACAAGATAGGGCGTGTTCAGGGTGGTATGGCCCTAGACAAGAACTGAAGAATTGGGTGAGATTAAAATGTAAATGGCCTTGTTCATATTCTCTGGCACCAACTTTACTCATTGACTTGATTTTCCAAGCATCAGAATTGTCAACTCTGAACTTCTTCCGGTCTTTTCCCTTTTATTGACTTTTAGAGTAAAGGTTGACTTATTAAACAAGCATTTTCAGTTACTTGTTGACCATCTGATGAGTCTTTTGCATTCGATCCTACTTTTGTGACCTAGAAGGGAGATAGATATTTTGGCTGACTTTGCACTAGTCCTTATAAAATAAGTTTAGCCTGTCTCCTTCATCATCCCACAGAAATATATTTCCATATTTTCTGAGTTGAAACAAGGGAATGAAAAAGTATAATACATATAAAACAGTATAGCAATTTGATGAATGATTGGATTGATTTTTTTTAAAAATGCAGAAAACAGATCTGTGTATTAGAAGAAAAAACAACTTGCAAAAACAAATTATAAAAATGTTAACCAATTTCTATTTTTTCCTTTGGAAAGAGAATAAGCAACTTCAAATGGACAAATAATGTTATTATCAACTAGTTAATAAACACATCACCTTATACTATATGTAGTTTTTTTACTTTTTTTTTGCCCCGATACCTTTATATCTCCATAAAAATTGCCTAAGACAGAAAAGTGTTATGTGCTCCTTGAGCAGCGGTGGTAACTGAGCTTCTCCTTGAAAGACCTTGCAGTCGATTTGGGAAATAAGAATATATGTAAAAATGAATAAACTGGGCAGGTTCTGAGTGCCCATTAAATGGTAGGAGTTCAGGAGATGGTGCTCCATCTCACTGTATCAGGATGTGTCTATGAATTTAAAGGACTAATGAAGCTAAAACAAGTGGAGAAAATTTACTTTGGTGGATCAGGGATGCAGAGAAAGGGCAAAACAAAATTCCAGTAAGGCTAATGGTTTTCAAGATTCCTTAAAGTGTTTTGGCTGGATCAGGTTCCAAGTACAGACTGTAACTTGCACTGTTACTGATTGTACTGAGTTTGGGCCCTAGGATGACTCTCACAAAGCCATATTCGCATAGGTTCCTGAGACAAGCACTGAAAGCTGTCGAGTGACCTTTGGCTAAAGGATGCAGCATCTCTGTCCAGGAGTGTAGGGGACACGGCCTTGCTCTACTCAGATCCTCTCAAATCCATTTTAACATTTTGGAGTGCCCTTTCCCTGGCTTCTGTGTGATTTTGTTTCTACGTTCACATTTGTAACTCTCTCAGAAGATGCTTGCCCCTTTGCCTCCAAGCTTGAAAGCCAGAAGCACCTAAGGGTTTATATCTCCCTGCAAAGGAGAGTGAAAGCCCCAATGCATTGCCTGGATTTCTGGTAGATGTGGAGGTGCACTTCACACTCCAGAGTTCTGAAAAATCAGGCTCAGGTACCCTGTGTGAAATTTCCCTAAAATTACAGTCCTACTTGGCTTTCCCTGTTCCCTATCCACCACTCATCTTCCTCTGCTCCCTTATATTTCAGAATCTACATTGTGAAAATTGCCCTAAGATAAGGAAATATGCCTATCTTTTAATTTGGGTTAAAGGTCTGTAAAAGAAAGCCAAGAGGGGAGGGGCGATGATGCAGCTGAACTAGAATCAAACCACTTGTTACTTTTCAGGCGTAGGGAGACTCCACTCTGCATTGTTTCTTTCTCTAATTCTAAAGCAGTAGACATTTAGAAATAGTAAACTCTGCTAACTCTTCCCTAAATAGAAGTGAACAAGCCTTTCCATCCATCTCCAGCGTCCCCAATACAATGTGTGTTCATAATATGCAGTTTGGAAACGATGATGACCAAGAGCATAATCATAGTCACAGCCCTCTATCAGCGTTCTGTACCCACACAGCCTCTTCTTGCTCACCCCATCAGTGTTTACTAGGAGGCAGCTTGCCAGAAAGGAAATCAGCTGTGGGGGCTGCACAAGTCCAGGAGCCAGTGCATCAAGAAGGCCTTCGTGACTTTTGGGCGTGGGGGGTGGGGGAAAGTGGAACAAAAGTAATGTCTGTTTGCTTGTGTCATGGGAGCAGCACTGGGAGAAAGCACTAGTGCCAACCAGTGCCAGCTGGGGGAGCCCAGACTTCTAAGACCAACCTGCTGCTCGTTAGGAAGGTTATCCAATGGGTGAAGCCATGACTCCCTCTTTCCTTCTGTTGGATTTTTTTCAGGAGGGCCTATTTGTGATAGACTGCACTCATGTGATGATTACTCTTTTGTGCATTCACTGACACTAATGATATACAGATTTTCCAAAGTTCAACTGTTTTATAATGTTCCAAAATTAATTCCAAGAGCATTTCTGGGAAGAAGAAGGGAACTCCTTTGACATATGGACCAAATCTGATGATTCGTCTAAAACTGATGAGCTGAATTTTTACCTCCTTTGTCCCCTGCTAGTCCCTTAAGAAATAAGAATCAATCAATGTCACATTGTCCAATTATTCCAAGGCGAGGAATAATCAATAGCACCTTACACTTCAAGAGGGGCTTCCTTTAATGACCTTAAAGCTTGTTACACAAAATAGGGCATTGTTAAATCGCTAGAAAATAAGTTTGCATCTTATGAACTTTGACTTATTGAAAAGCCCAATCTTAATAATCATTTATTGTTCATTAATGACTGATTAAGAATATTTCATACAAAACTTCATATTGAAAAAATGTCATCTTGATGAAATTAAGATGTGCAATAATTATCACTGTCTTCATTCACCATTCTAGGAGAAAGCATATTTTCAAAAAGATTATTTTGATAAAATTTGTTCTTAGTGATTCTCTATGATTCCTCAAGGATGGGGCTATAATATCATTGATCCATCTATTCATTCATCATCTTTTTTAGTATTTCTCTATTTAACTATGCTTTCTACAATGTTATTTACACTGTGAATTGGTTTTATAAGATTTTTTTTAAAGCAAAGGTAAAAATCCAGTTCAGTCACTGTCTTCTTGACAATACCAAAGTTCAAATATATGAGATTTTTCAATTTCATAGTAGTCAACATCTATAAAATAGATAATCCAGACATTTATAGGATTTCTATGACATCTATTGGCTCTCCGGCAAAAGAGAGGCTGCCTTTCGCACAGATCTCTTCTTAACTGTAAGCAAACCTTCTCACCAAGCAAGTCCTTGTGTATTACTGGCCAAGGTTAGACCCATGCTCTTTTCTAAACCAATCACTGACAGGGGAAATAAAATTACAGTTGTTAGTTATGATTAATCAAGATTGTTCCCTGAGTCATGTAAAGGAAGGATAAAGGTCTAAAGAAAAACAAAAAAAGGGAACAACGGATGCTGGCCAAGAAACCAAGGATGTCTTCTCCTACTACCCAGCTCACTCTGCCACTGCACGGGAGACATGTGCTTGAGGAATGTGAGGTGACTTTTTTTGCAAGGGTGGCTTTAAGTGAAGACAAGGCTATTAAGGTATGAATAATAGGTGAACATGATTCCCTTTCAAAAATGTCTCACTAATGGTCTTCTGAAAAGTATTACCTTTTTCCTTCGGGTTAAATTATTTTATCCAGAATGAAAGTACCTAATAAAATGCATGTGTATTTTTGGAGTGGTATAGCACAGTAAATAGGAAATAGGATTTGTTTCATGTTTATTTAGCAATTCTTTTTTTCAGAACCTAATAGCAAGGCACAATGCTAGGTGCCATGGGAGATGCAAGAGTATATAACAAATAGTCCTCCATGCTGACTATTAGTCTGAGTGAGTTAAGTGCATAGAAAACAAGGTAGACAGTGGCCATAGCGATGTGGCTGGTTATTGGCATTTAGAGGTAGGGACTATAACTTTGAATGCTGTAGACGATGGAGGGAGAATGGTGGAGAAGGTGGTGTTTGAGTGGACCTTGAAGGGCTCTAAAATGGAAACAGAAAAACAATTGAGACATTGGGTTTCAGGGGAATATGAGAAGTACCCGGAGAATACAAGGAAAACATGGAGATTGTTTTTCCTTGGAGGAATTAAGTTGGCAACTTATGGTTGGTGTTTGGTGCCAGACTAAGGAGTTTATAACAAATATAGATAGGATCCATTTAAGGTATTGGAAGGGGTTGACTCTTTAAAAAAAAAAAGATTTTATTTTTAAAGCAGTTTTAGGTTCACAGCAAAATTGAGCAGAAAGTACAGTGAGTTCCCATAAACACTCGTCCCCATCTAGGCACAGCATCATCTCACACCAGAGTGGTAAAGCTTGTGACAACCTACATCGACACATCCTCGCCTTAATCTATAGTTCACATTAGAGTTCACTCTTTGCATTGTACATTTTGTGGGTTTTAACTAATGTATACTGACATTATCCACCTTTATAGTAGCAACAGAATAGCTTCAGTGCCTTAAAAATCCTCCCTTCTCTGTTTATTCATCCCTCCCCTGGAAGCTCTGGAAACCACTGATTCTTTCCCTGTCTTTGTAGTTTTGTGCTGTCCAGAATGTCATATTGTTGCAATCATACAATATGTAGCCTTTCTAGCTGGGCTTCTTTTACTTAGTTATTTGTATTTGTTTCCTCCCTGTCTTTTCAAGAAATGCCTCTTGATCAGAGATTTTATTAGTGAAATTGTCATTTGATTGGTGAAAAAATTGCTTGGGGGATGAAAATAGACTGGCAATGGTAAAGACAGTTATTTATCCATTAATTATTTGAAAGGACCAAGCTAATCATAAAGTAATTACACATTTCGATACTTGCAGTGATCTAGGAGAAAAGAGAAACATTCAGGACAAGTAGCATGGTCAGAGAAGTTTAGGTTCACATGAGTCACCTCACTGACATGGCCTGGATCTCCAGGAGGCAATACAAGGGTACCAGGGTCTCCCAGGGAGTTGAGAGTGGGTGCAGGGCCAAACTCAACCTTTTGCCCACAGCAGAGATTTCTCCCAGGCACAGATAGGTCTTTTATCCATGGAGACTGGTTTCCCAACCACTGTCCATGGCACCAGGCATTCCATGAATTGACACCAGCTACTGCCCAAATATCCACTCTGTTCTTCACTTTCCAAATGACACAGCAGATCATTATTCATGCCATCTGAGTTGATTTATGAAGCCCTGATGTGACAGATGCAACCTCGTTTCCTTGGGATCTTTATTCCTCTAGGTAGTTTTCCATAATGGCATCTACAATTCCGTGTGCATTTCTGCCCACAATACTTAATTCTTTATTTTGTACTTCAAAGATTCTTGGTGGCAGGTCCAGAGTTCTGGAATTCACTTCCCCAGCAATCTTGACCATGTTTGAGTAGAAGTTCTCACTGGGATGTATGCAAGGCCATGCTATATATGATGGATTCTCGTTGAAGCTTGGGAAGTAGGTATTACCAAACAGCAAAGGTGAACTCATTAGACCATACCCATGTCTACATATAAAAGGAGCTGTCTGTAATTTTTAGGACATTCACGATCGGGTTCACTTTTATCTGGTTTGCAGTGTTAGAACGTATTGGCCCACATCCATTTTGTTATTGGTGGTGGCCCGTGTTTTATTAGTTAATGCATTGTTGGGCTGTCACCATGTCACGACATGCTGAATTGTAAATTTAAAGGGTAAAACAAGTAGAGAAAATTAGGTTGTTCAGGGAACTCAAAACCTCTAACAAGCAATTCTATGCTGGTGCACCTGGGCTAGATGTGGCGCGTACTGGTGATTTTGCGTTTGCAGATTATTAGGTACTAATATAAAGACAAGAGGAAGTTATTGATAACATAGTGTATCTGCGAAAACCACATGCTGTATTAGGAAGATGCTTTGGTTTCCAAAACAGGCAACTAAAGCTGATAGAATCAGAAAAGTCTCAGGGAAAAAAGAAACATCTAGATGGATGTAGTAGTCTCTTACTGCTTTTGTGACAGGTTACCACAGACTTAGTGGCTTAAAGCAACACACACTTATTATTTTACAGTTCTGGATGCCAGAAGTCTAAAACGGGTACCCATGGGCTTAAATGAAGGTGTTGGCAGGCTGTCTTCCTTCTAGAGGCTCTAGGGAAGAATCCCCTTCCACACCTTTCCTAGTTTCTAAAGGACGCCTGTATTTCTTGGCACCTGGCCCCTTTCATCTTTAAGGTCAGCAGTGGCGGGTGGAGTTGCTCTCGTCCTGCATCGCTCTGATACTAACCTCTCTGCCCCACTCTTCTGCATTTAAAGGACCCTTGTGATTACATCAGAACCACTCTGGACAACTAAGGAGAATCGCTGCTTCTCAACACGCTTAAGTCTGAAAAGATCCTTTTGCCATATAAAGTAATATATTCACAGGTTCTGGGGATCAGGATGGAAATGCCATTGGTGAGGCCATTATTCGGCCTACGAAACTGGGTTTCTAAATGCTCATAGTTAGTATTTGATCTTAGAGAACCCAGTCTGGCCATCATTTCAAGCATTGTATTCTTCTTGACGTTTGCAACTGAAAAAGCAGGATTGTTTTGTCTGTGCCAAGGATGATGGAGTTGAATTGGAAGATGGAAATAAATATGAGAAATACAATAAGTTAAGAAATGTTTATCACCTACTTACTGTGTGCCAGGCTTTATGTGAAGTGCTGTGGGCAACAAGAAATAGAAGAAAGCACAACCTGAACGTTGGAGGCAAAGCATATACACAATAACTGAAGTTTGAATATTCACCAATTAATTTGCTTCGAGAATAGACATTTTTGTGCCCTCCAGATAAACTGCTTTACTCACAGCGTAGAGCAGGGGTCCCCAACCCCTGGGCCATGGACCAGTACTGCTAGGGACCGGCTGCACAGCAGGAGGCGAGCGGCAGGCTAAGGCGTGAAGCTTCTTGTGTATTTATAGCCGCTCTCTGTCGCTCCTGCTACTGCTCCAGTTCCACCTCCCGTCAGCTCAGTGGCAGCATTAGATGCTCGTAAGAGCGTGAACCCTATTGTGAACTGAGCTTGCAGTTAGGGATGCAGGCTGCGTGCTCCCTATGAGAATCTAAGGCCTTGATGATCTGAGGTGCAGCTGAGATGGTAATGATAGCACTGAGGGGTGGCTACAAATACAGATTAACGTTAGAGAAGTTTGACTGCACAGAGGTCATAATAAATCAATGGCTTGCAGACTCATATCAAAAGCCTGTAAGTGAGTGGTGACAATTAAGCTGCATCTCTCACTTGGATCATCCCGAAACCACCCCCGCCCCCAACCCCCCATCCATGGAAAAATTGTCTTTCACAAAACTGGTCCCTGGTGCCAAAAAGGTTGAGGACTGCTGGCCTACAGCATGTCTGGGCCCCTTTTCTGTGCTTTGCTCGCAGTGTGCCCTGAGCCACAGGGCATGTCCCAGGAACAATGGAACCAGGGAAGATATCTTCCTTAAAACAGGATGGGTGGGGTGCCCAGATGTTTGTTGTAATCGGGAACGGTTGGCGGACTAATGACCTGTCCAGGGAGCTCTTCTTCCTCCTGCTGTCCAGTCCTCTCTGGCTTTGCTGAGTTGGACAACTCAGGAGCTGGCTAGTACGATGGTTCCCTTTGACATTTCCTTGCTACCACTAAACAATATCCAGGTTTTTAAAAGTGGCAACAAAGAACAATGTATCAGCTTGGAGGAAGGCTTGATCATGAGGAGAAGTCTCTGCACAAGAAATTGCCATGTGCAATTTCACTGTCAGTTCCCTAGACGTTGTTCCATTTGGAAATACTTCAGCTCTAGCTCATGTTCTGTTATCTCACAAAAACAAGTCCATTCTTCCAGTCTCGACTGTGGCCTCATTCTCCTTTGATGTCACAGCTAGCCTGCATTATTCCAGTTTCTTACTCATCAGTGCTTCAACAAAGACCTTTAAGTGGGTCTCTTGGAGCAAAATGTTACAGACCTCAAAAAAAATTATTATTCTACGATGCAAACAAAATGATCCAAGATCGGTGAGACGTTGGGAGGGTTCTTTTCCTGTACCGCCTCTCTATATTCCGAAGGCCCCCTCTACCTCCTTCGTCGTAGATGAATTAAGGTGAATTCCAGCTCAAATGCTAACATGCAACTATTTCTTACATCCCCCCTCCAGAATTATAAAAATATAAACTGAAATAAATAAAGGGAAAAATTAGAAAAAAGAAAATAAATTTCAAAAGCCGTTCTTTGGAAGTATTTACGAACTATAGGAAGAAATAAAGAAAACCCTCGCAAGCCCAAATAAGGTAAAAAGATAGAACAGAAGAAATTAGGAATAAAAATGGAGACAAAATAAATTCCAGTGAAATTAAAGTAATTATGAGACAATTTTTTCCTATAGCAACAAAGTTGAAAACCTAAAATAAATGTATGGATTGGTTCTGCTTACAGTATGGACAAGTAAGCACTTACCAGACTAACCATAAAATACAAACAAAAATAAAAATACAGCTACTTGAAGGCACTAGCAATGTAGGTTCTGGAGGCAGATTATGGATTGACACTTAGAAGAAAGACACAGCTTGGGGTGAGTTCCCTCATTTGTTTTTTCCTGATGGCAGGTTTCGGTCTATACCATACAGGTGGCAAAAACTCTGAAAGAACCCTTCAATCTTACTGGCTTGTAGAACCAAAAGATTCTGGGCAACCACAGCCACAAAGCATAAGGAGATTCTTGAAGAGAGCCCAAAAGTTAGAGCCCCAGATTCTCTTTGTTTGTAAACTGCTCAGACCTCTGGTTGACCTCTGAACTATTACACGGAGCAGACTGAGAGGTCCACCTAAAGCTAGAACTGAGATTTAAGGTGCCACTCAAGATAGAGAGGTTGCAGTTTGAATCTAACCAAATGAATTGCTGCTAAAACAAAAAAGTTAAATGCAAATTGTCTGAAACTTAACATTACAATATTCAAAATACAAAGTTACTTGATATATAAGGGAAAAAGCAAAATGTGACCCATTTTTCAAGAGAAGGAGGAAACCTACGATGGCTCAGATGTTGGAAGTAGCAAAGATTTGAAGCAGCTATTATAAGTATGTTCAGTGATATGAAAGAAAGTACTTTCAAATTCAATGGCATGACAGGACATCTCAACAGAGAAGTAGATGGCGTAAAGAAGAATCAGAAACTACAATATCTGAACATTTTAAAACTTAACGATTGGGATTCACAGCAGAATAGAGATGACAGAGGAAAGAACCATGAACTTAAAGACGTATAGATAGAAATGATCTAGTCTAAAGAATGAAGAGAAAAAATATTGAGAAGAAAATGAACAGCCTCAAGAGCCTGTGGGACAAAAGATTTAATATATGTGTAATTGGAGTCTCAGAGAGTAGGGACAGAATGGAGCCAAAAAAATATTTGAAGAAACACTGCCTGAAGAGTTCCCAAATTTGGAAAAAGTCAAAATTTTTTAAAAACTCAGCTAACCTCCATGGAAAAAATGTATCTTTGGGAAAAGCATTATAGTTTGTTAATTTGAAAAAAAAAAAAAGAAAGAAAGAAAGAAAGAAAGAAAAAGGAAAAGAAAAAAAAAGCTCATCTAACCCCAGGAAGGATAAATACAAAGAAAACCATGCCTAATCACGTCAAACTTCGGAAAACTAAAGGCGAAATCTTAAAAACAGAGGAAAATGACACTTGTAAGGGAAATTATATTTGAAAGGACTTCTGCTTTTACAGAATGGTCATGGGGAGGTAAAGTACAGCATAGAGATTATAGTCACTAAATGTCGCAGCAACTGTGTAAAGTACCAGGTGGGTACTGGACTCACTGGGGGGTCACTGCTTAAATTATAGGAACGTCTGACCACTATGCTGTACACCTGAAACTAATGTAAAATAACATTGAATGTCCGCTGTAGCTGAAAAGAAATTTTTTAAATAAATAAATAAAATGGTAAAAAACAAAACCTGTGGAGCTAAGATAAGACAATATCTTTAAAGTGCTGAAAGAAAACCAGAACCAACCAACCAAACACACAAAACACACAAAGTACCCTGTCGAGCCAGAAGTCTATATCCAGTGCAAACTATCGTTTGAGAATGATGATTTTCTCAGGTCAAAGGAAATGAAGGAACTTGGTGATCAGGAGATCGGCAGCATGGGAACGAGCTAAAGGAATGCTGTTGGACTGATGGGAAATGATACCAGAGGCAAACTTGGGTCTATGGAACTCTATGGAGCATCAGGAATGGGAAATAGGGGCTCCCCGGTGGTGCAGCCGCTAGGTTTTGGCGCTCTCACGGCCACGGCCTGGGTTCGCTTCCCGGTCAGAGAACCAACCAAAAAACCAAAGAGGTAAATATCTAGATAAATATAAAAGGTTTTTTCTCCTAGTTTCTTTAAAGCACATATGACTGTTTAAAGCAAAAATTGTAACATTTTAACTTAGTCTTGTGGGTGTATAACATTTATAAGATGAAATACACATGACTTCTATAGCACACACTCCAAGGTGTGGGGATTGACCTAGACAGTTGCAGTGTACAAAATTCACCCTAAGGAGACTACGAAATATTAATAATATGCATCACGTTCCGTGAACAGCCATTGGAAACTCTATTAATGCAAATAGGCATAGATAAAAAGCCAGTTGGTAAATTGAAATGGAAGTCTAGGAAAATATAAAGTATCTAAAAATAATTCAAAACTAAATGAAAATTTTGTATAGAAAGTTTACTACGAGGACCTTTACTATTAGGAACGTGATTAAAATTATTCACTAAAATGGTCTTACAGTTGAGCCTATAAAAAAGAGATAATTCCACTGTTATTTATATTATTTCAGACCCACGTTTTCTGAAGTCAGCATAACCACCACACGGTTATTTCAGGGTCTGGCCACCAATTTTGTGGGGCTGCTTTTAGTGGACCTGGCCTTTTCCTGCGTAGTCCTTTCGTTTCTTGCATTTTTGAGTATTCACGCGCTCGTCTCACCTCCCCCTAACCTTCCCACAACATTCCGACTGTCCGCGTAGCCACCGCGAATCCGAGTCCTCGTCGCTGTCTAGAGTGACGAGTGACCTTGTTTGCCGGGAAGGAATGGAGAGAAGGAGGGAGCAGAGAGGCGGGAGTTAACGAGCATCAGCCACCTCATGTCCTTTATCCTCCCCCGGAGGTCGTTAACAGTACTCCCGTCCTCACAGAAACTGAGAATCAGAGAGGCTTCAACAAACACAGAAAAGGAAAGCCCCTTCCCGTGTGAGGGCGGGCGGCTCCTAGACGGGAAGGGTGACGTCGAAGCAGGCGCTCTCCGGCTCAAGACCGTGTGGTTTTCTGTTTCTCCCAACTGCCAGCGAGATGTTTTGAAATATTTAACTGCAAATGTTCTCACTTTCTATTCTATTACTTCTAGAAATTTGAAGAAGCATATCTTTATTTTTTTTTTCAGTCTTAGTGTAGTGTCTCCTCTCCTTCCAAGAGGTCTGTCCTTTCCTGTTAGAAATGTTGGGATAAGAAGCAGCTGGATTTTCTCTGTGTGCCTCACTCTTCTGTACTAACCCGGAGCTCGCTTCTCGTCTCTGCTGTTCCCCGCCTGCCTGTGGCCCTCACTAAAGTGGGATTTAGAGTCACCGTCATCATCTATAGTTTCATTCAACAACATCAACAGTGAACCTGCAGGTTAACTATTTTTGTGCCAAGAGCAATGGTCAGCTTGGAGGAAACGGTGCTGTAATTCTCGGTGTCCTGGTACTTACATTCTAGTGGAGTAAAGTTATTTCATGGAGGGGTTCTCGACCTTGGATACGCACTTGGCAATTTAGGAAGACTTGGCAAGCACTATTTTTTTAATACCTGGGCCCCTCCTGGGCATCAGCATTTATTAAAAGCTCCTAGGCAATCCCAGTGGGCAGCTGGCATCAGCAATATCCGGTTAAGGCGTTACACATCAAGGGAATTCATAAAAGAATGGGGCAGTTGTCAAAGGATTATATCCTGAATGTGGACTTCAGACGCCGTGGCTTTTGGATAAAGGAAATAGGTTAGAGTTCGGAGCTAAACGTTGTTTCCATCACCTCTCGATTTACACCGTGTAGCAATTGAAAGTTTCGTCCGCGGCTAAGGTCAAGTTGACCTCAGAGCTTTCCATCAAAACTCTCCATGCATGTTGACTGCAGATTATATGGTTGCAGATTTGGTGCCACCTGAACATTATCTATTGAGTCCTCACAATGATCCTGTGAGGTGGGCATTACAATTTCATGCACCAACAGGGAGGGGCCAGAGCTTGTAAGTGAGAAAGCCAGTTCTAAGGCTCTGCAGTGACCCACAGTGCTACACCCAGAGGGCCAGGAGCGTGGTGCTGAGCAGACCGGTTTGAAGAGAGGGACCAGGAGGGACAGCTCCCTGAGCCTGCTGCAGACCCCCTGCACGGGGTCAGCACTCTCGTGCTTGCGTTGCACTACACTAAATGAGAGACAAGCCCCTCTCTCCCTTCTCAAGGCCGTTGCCCTTGGAACATGAGCAGCATTGCCATTTCTCACTATCTTTTGGAAATG
Organism: Lyroderma lyra; assembly: GCA_004026885.1. Taxonomy (NCBI): domain Eukaryota; kingdom Metazoa; phylum Chordata; class Mammalia; order Chiroptera; family Megadermatidae; genus Lyroderma; species Lyroderma lyra. Next base: position 150,485 of record PVJL010000072.1, on the reverse strand, counting down.
ACAATTGAGTAAAAACCATTGTATTTTACATCTTCCCGTCGCCCTTTCACCTGCTCTGTTAGGACTGCCGGAGACGTTCGGGGCTCGGCAAAATTGTTGAGTGGCTGGTAGGCATCTCGGTTGTTACTCTCTTTTCTGTGACATCTAGAATCATCAGGCTTTTTTAAGCATAACTTTCTCAGAGAAAAAGGTAAGATCAATTCATTACACCACAGTGTGAGTGACTGATAGGGTCCCATGCGCCACCTTTCCTAGGGACAGTCACATTTTAACACATTCGCTTCGGATGACTCATACATATATTGAAAAACACTGAGAGTCACAAGTTGAAAAGTATAAATTATTAAACAGCAAAGTAATCTACCACTTTCCTCAAAAATGTTTTTTGAAAAATATGAATTCACTGAAAAGTTATAACAGGTTTTGTTGCACCCAGCGTAACTTAGCCAAATGTCACAAAATCGCCCTGGTCCCAGTGTCAAGACTCGGCCGCAGCCCGAAGCGAGTGTGTAAACAGGGGACCAGGAGTTCAGTTTGGGATTCTGATACACATGGACTTGAATCTTAGGCTGCCTACTTACTGGTTATGTAACATTTGGCATGTAATCTAACCTATTTTAGTTTCAATTTCCTCATCTCTAAAAAGGGAATAACACCTCAGAGAGCTGTGACGAGGATTAGTAAGATTTGAGCATGTGCCTAGCACAGTGCCTGGGGGTCACATAGTAGGTGCCTGTAAAGTGTTCCCTTTTCCTTTCACCCCACTGGCAGAATTCATGCATCCGTCAGGCAGGAGTAAAAGGTCTTTGGGACATGTTGTTTCAGAAATCTCTCAACAGCAGGAGGTTCCTACTTCTGCTCCACAGGCTACACAAGGTGTCCTCAAAGAACACACCGAACTATTTCCCAATGAGTCACATTAACACACACACACACACACACACACACATGCACACACACACATACACACACACACACGCACATGTGCGCGCACATGCACACGCACACACAAATGCACATGCACACACACATGCACACACACATCCACACGCGCACATGCACACACATATGCACACACATGCACACACGTGCACATGCACACGCATGCACATGCACACACGCGCACACACATGTGCGCACATGCACACACACACACGCACATGCGCACGCACACATGCACACATACATGCATGCACATGCGCGCGCACATGCACACATACACACATGCACACACATGCACACACACATCCACACGCACATGCGCGCGCACACACACATTCACACGCACACACACACACGCATGCACATGCACACTCACGCACACACATGCACACACACATGCACAGACACACATGCACATGCATATGCACACACATGCACATGCACTCACGCACACGCACACATGCACACTCACACACATGCACACGCACACACATGCACACACACACATGCACACGCGTGCACACACACACTCCATTGCTGTGGGAATAAATGCGTAGGCAGGTCGTGACTACATGTAGCATCCCAGCTTCTTGTCAGCCCTTCCTTTTAATTCTGAAAAGCTTTCTCAGAAACCTAGGTGTAAAGATTCATACCTCACCTCTGATGCACTGAATGTTTGGATACATTTTGGACAAAACAGCCACCTCCTGGTCTTTCTACAGAGGTTGAAATGCAGTTCGGAATGAGAAACTAGAAGCTGTGTTCACACAGAATGTGGCTGAAATGCAAATATGCTTCGGAGATTGTGTGTTTATTTTAATGTGTTTAAAAAGGTGACTATTACTATGGAACAATGTAAAACCTTTAATTACCAAGCTGTTAAGGAAGCCCTGTGCACAAGCTTGACTTTCATTATCTGTCTTTGTCATCTTTGGACAACATTTCATTAGACTTTCTCCTAAGGCAGAGAACTCACAATGGAAAGTGAGTTGTTTAATTGCTATTACCATTGCAAGTTTGAAGTGCATTCCCCTCACCCCCACCCCCATAATTGTTCCAGGAAAAGAAGCCCGGATTTAAGGGCTAGGTTGGGTGAACTAAAGATAGGCTGACCAGACATCCGGTTTGAAACGGGACAGAAAACAACGGCACGGCCCCATTTCAAATGGAACGTGTGGTCAGCCTACTGACACCTTGACTTTACGTCCCATTTCAAATGGGACAGCACCGTTGTTTTCTGACCCGTTTAAAACAGGACGTCTGGTCAGTCTAGCTAAAGTTTGAGATGGAGCTGGTTGTTGCATCAAAATTCTGATACTGCAAATCCTGCCCAGTTACCATGGGACTCTGACTTCACCCTGACTGGGTGTGTGGGCCCAGGCGTGAGGCCAGTGATCTGGGTTCAAAGCCGAGCTAGGACACTCACCGGATGGTAGGCCTTGGCAAGTCACGCAATCTCTCTGTGTCTCAGTTGCCTCCTCAGTAAAGTCAGCAGAATGACAGTGCCTCCAAGGGTCTTTGTGGATGTAAACAGAATTTACATAATGGACTATCACATTGCCCAGAGAAGAGTCAGCAGATGCTCCTGCCCTTTCTCCCGTCTGTGCAGCCCCACGTCGTTGGTCCAGAGCAGTTACGTTTGATGGAATCAAATGATGGGGGCATCCGGGGCAGCGTTGGAAGGAAGAGGAAGTCACAGAGGGAAAATAACTTCGGGGGTGTGTGGGGGGGTGTGTGTGTGTGTGTAAGCCCCAGTTTTTGAAACTCAAAGTATAAACCATAAAAAACTCCATTACATTTGGAAAACTGCCTTATGGCAAGAAGTGGAAGCAAGAGCCCCAACACCTGTTCTAGAAGGAGTGCCATTTACCTGGCGTGGCGACGTCGGCTCTCGTAAAATGTCATGTTCATAGCGTAGGATTTGACGAGTTAATTCAAACCAAAATAAGGCATTAAATGTCTTGCAGAATAAATAACAATGGGCCATGCCTTTCTGAAACATGTTTTCTGGCCTTCGTCTTTCCTGTCTCCTGAATATAAGCCGTCCTCATCTATTTCCTAAGATCATCCATTATAAATTATGACAGGCTCCCAAGAGCCTGGCGGGCGGCATGGCCCGATCTGCTGCCCAGGTCTCATTTTTCTGTCCTGGTCATCTCTGACAAGTTCCATGCGTGACCAGTCAGGAGACGGCTAATTCCAGTCCACGCAGTTTTCAGATGAGCTTCATTTTATTTTTAATTTCCCCACAAACCCACGCCAGGCGCAGACGCCGTCAGTTAACAGACAGAGCTCTCTAATCTGTGCCGCCCTTCCGTAGCTCATGCTACCAAATGAATTAAGGTCCAGTTACATATAAAAGTGATTATGATCAGCGAAATGTCTGCCCAGAGTGGCCCTCCCAAAACAGGGCAAAGATTCGAGGCTCCGACGCTGTCCTTTGGCCACCCCGGGGCCACGCACTGTCCAAAACTGACCCCACCCACAGCCTTCTAAAACCGACCCTGCCTGCTGGTCTCCCAGCTCTGCGGCCTCTGCCACCCCGGAGCAGAGAAATACATTGTTTTCCTGTGTGGGCTGAAATGATTTGCTTTATCTTCATCCTCCAAGATTCCTTTTCAGGAGAACTGACCTCATCCTTTTGAAAGCCTCCTGTTTCACCTCTGCAGGCATCTGGCTTTCGCTTAGAGGCAGGTGACTCCTTCTAAATCCTGACATTTGAGGGGCAGGACTTGACGTCATATTTGGGATTCTTGTTAGGCTCATCCGGGCATTTCTTAGGGCAATTCAGGGCTCTCTCTATTTTCTCTTCAGAACATCTGGGGCAAGAGGCACACAGCGTAGACACTGTACAGAGACTGTAAAGTGAGATCAGGACCGGGGAGCGAAGGAATAGAGGCGACCTCGGTCTTCTCACACAGAGTCTACTTCAGGGAAGAAGAGAGAGTCCCAGGGTGCACTTAGTCATTGTACTTTAGCATCTCAGTAAGTTGACAGATGTGTACGAGACTGAGAGAAGCAGGAACACTCTGGCAGAAAGATCAGCAGGGACCACGGGTCTGGGTTGTGCCACCAAAGAACTACGAGTGTGTGATCTTGTCTACGCCAGTGCCTCTCTCAGGGCAGTGGTCCCTGCAAACGTAAACTCTATAACATTTGGGGTTTCTATGACAAGTGGCAAAAACAGCTGAGGAAATCAGGAAATCTTTCCTCATTGGAGTTTCTAGAACAGTCATCACAAAAGTATAACGGGGCTGCACCAGAGGGGGATGTCTCAGTTGCCCCCTTGATGAGGCCTCTTCCTGTGGATTTTCCCCACTAGCCGTGCATACCCTGAAGTGGACAAGGCAGAATTTGTTCAAGCCCTTCGATATGGTTATTGTTGGGGTGGAACCAAGTGTATAAAAAGTCCTGCAAACTCTCCCGGATCTGAACCCTGACCAGAGCCTGAAGTGTGCTGGGAAAGGCTGGGGAGGTGCTGCCCCCACCGGCAGAAGCCCGCGTTACACCTGCTCCCCCACACCCGCCAGGCAGGGGGCCCAACTGCCCTCTGGGACAAGCCAACCTTGGTAGTCACCCAACTTGAGAAGCTTTTGAGCTCTTCCTGTCGCCATGCCCCACCCCATCCCATTCCACCCTCGCCTCTTTTTTCTCCTCCCTGGCAGCCACTCTGTTTTCAGATGTTTACCCTGAGTTAGAACCTCAGTGGCTGGCATGCGGCCTGGGGGGGCCGGGGGACAGCGCCCCGAAAGAGGCGTTCCTTGGGGAGGCACCCAGGGCACATCCCATGGACGCCTGTGCACGAGTGTGTTTTCACTAGTTGACAGTGGTTCGTCTCGCCTGGCTTTCAGTGTCATTGATCCCAGATTAGCTGAAGTCGGACACCCTTTTTTTGGGAGCGCTGGTGTCATCTGTGCTCCTAACACGCCATCTCAGTGGTCTCAGTTTGATCAGGACATCCGGATGTTGTAACTTCATTTTATAACCGTTTCCCCGACCCTGATTCCATCCTTCAGAGCTCTGAGGACATGTAACTGGACGCTGCTCAGTTGCGCTCCCCCTCTGAGGTGGACCCGTGTCACCTGCCGCCCTGGCATCATCACCCAGGCATGCACTGTCACACTCCCAACCGGAATGTCAGCTTGCCGTTTGAGATTCACACCGACACTGGGTCCCCAGAGGGCTGCTGGCGGAGCCAGGGCGGCCTGTGCTTGGGACCACATAAAAGCACAGGAGTCCCCTGGCTCCCTGGCAGCACTTCAAGCGCCAGCCCAATGAAGAGATCTTGACAGCATACTTGCAAACTCCGCAGGCCCCAGGGGCTCAAACACCACGATATTTATGCTCGCAGGGTGGACAGCCAACATAGTTGGGTTGTTATGCAGACATGGGTCTCTCGTCCAGGCCAGCATTTCTGACACCTGTTAATTGGCATTTGAAAGAAGGGAGTCGAGGGGGGTGGGGGGCCTTTGGAGCTGCTGCCAATCTGTACCTGAACAGCAGGGAGCCCAGCAAGGTTGTGGCCCACCCAGCGGGGAGGTGATTCAGTGGGAGGGTGAGCAGATGAGTCCAAGGGTTGCCAGGATGGATAGTCAGAGAAGGGAGACTATAGGAAACAGGGTAAGAGGAAAAGCTAAGAGACCCGGAGGGAAAGAAAAAATAGAGAGAGGGTGGGTATTTTTAGATTTGCTAGCGCAGAGCTTTGTGCTTGTAGCACCCTGGTCCCTGTTTCTGCAGCACCGTTTCTTCTGGCCCAGGTTGGAGCACACAGTCCTGCCCCCTTCCCTTCTGAGCCTCTGAACCCACCCACCTTTCAAGGTCAGCTGCAGGACGCCCTCCTCCAAGGAGCCCCCTCTGAAAAGCCCAGAGGCCCAGCTCTCTCCTCCTCCTGGGCACTTGCTGCAAAAGAGATTTGGCTCTTCTGCTTTCTCCTGTGTGCTTCCTGTGTTGCTCCCCTACACCCCCTGCCCCCGTTGTTAATTGCTTGGGACCATAATTGACACTTTCTCTGGCCTACGTGGCCCAGCGCAGTCCTAGACTCAAAGTAGGTTCTCTGTTTCCACGGCTGACGGATCGGTGTTCTCCCTCTGGACACCTTTCTCTCCTTGTCGTTTCCAGGCCTCCTGCCCCAACTCCTGCTCGGCACAGCCACCCCTCTGTCCTCACGTAGCTTCAAGCTGACTAACAGAGCTCTGCGAGTCTCGTTCCCTGTACCTGTCTCAAAGTTTGGATGGTCCACAGCTCGACCTGCGGTGAGACTAGTTTTAAATGACTTAGTGTAGATGATTTCTGTGTTTTATTATTGGTATACAAAAAAGATGCCAGGAAGTTCCTGTTTATGAGCTGAATTACGTTCCAAAGGTCAGCTTGTGAATTAGTTGTTTCAATCTGGAAGTCCGTAGAAACACAATTATACATGAATCCATTAGTTCATTTTACAAAAGCATCTTGAGCAGAACTACAACACAGGCACTATGCTAGGTACTGAGGAACCTGCAGGGGACAAAGCAAACTAAAAATCTTTGTTCTCAAAGAGTGTATACCCTGGACAAGGAGACAGATAAGCCACAAATAAACAGGTGAAATGTATGATGTGTCAGATGGTCCTGAGTGCCATGGAAAGGAATGAAATAGAGAAGGGGGCTAAGGTGGGCTGGGATTATCAGTGAGTAACCTGGGATGGCCTCATTTGAGAGAGACCTGAAGGAGTAAGAGAGTAGGGGAGGAATGTTCCAGATTCAAGGCCAGAGTGAACTTGGTGTGTACAGGATAAGATGGTCAGGTAGATAGAGCAGAGTGAGCACTGGAGACAGAAAAATCCTGCTTGCTTTCCTTGGCCAGCCCACTGGTGGTCCATTTAGCCCAATACCAGTATGAGTTGTAATTCTAATTCAATGCAATACACATTTGCTGAGTGCCAGGGCTAATGCTAAGTGCTGATACTAATGTCTCAACTACCATAACCATGGTTCTTCGGGGATACCTCTTTTGACTGTCAGCTGGAGAGTTCTCAGGATGTAGAGAGCCCACTCAGGGCAGCATGGGGGGCAGGCAGGTAAGATACAATGCACAGTAGACAAAACCTCCCTCCTAGAGGCAATGTGGGGCACTAGAATAATCTCTTAATTCCTCTTACACCAGTTGGTTTCAACCATCTGGGGTGATCAAGCGTCTCCTGATTTGGAGGCCCAGACACTTGCTTGTTGCTGAGTATTTATTTTTGTCATTAGATGCATTATATTACCTTTCTGATCCTTGATTTCCTGGTAGTGAGAATGACTGCTTTCTTTTTGGTATGTGTGAAAATTAAAAGAGGTGAGTGTACCTACCAGAGCCTTGTAAATCAGTCCACTGATCTGAGTTGTCTGGTTTTAGAGCAGTCACTCTGTCTTGTACGTCAGGAATTGAGGGAAACGGGCTCAGAAATAGCCCTCTCCTAATGACACCTTCATGTATGGAAATTGCGGTAAGTTTTATGTTGACTGTCTAATTTCCTCTGGAGAAGGTCATGGGGGTGGGCAGTTTCAAGGTACTAGCTCTGTTAAAAGATCCAGGTGGGAGAAGAAACTGGTTGATAAAGTTGCCTGACCCTAGGGGAGGTTATAGAGTAGAATTTGAGGAAAGGGATATAATTCATTTAAAAAATGACAAGCAAGAGGGCAGACCCAAACAAATCATTACAGAGGGAAACTCACATTTCCTCTTTGGATACTGCTCTGTGCTCTCCATTTCCCTGCATCCTTCAGGCCCTACTTCCCACAGGGTTTAAGCTGCTCAAATAGCCAAGTCCCACCACCCTGGCCCCAGATAGCTCTCCCCTCCCATGTCTGCCTACCTTTTCTCCAGTGTCCATGAGAATAGGGCACTCCATGTAGGAAAATACTTTCTAGTGACGAAAGCTCCCTTCTTTACTGTATGTCAGGCTATGCATTTTGGAGAGCCCTTAGTATTAGAAGTTCTTCCTTTAGTCACTTAAAATCTGCTTCCCTGTGATTTCTGCTCCTAGATCCTGGGTCACCCTCTGAGGGACTCAGAGGCATTCTGACTAACTCTTCTTTCAAAGCATGGCTTCTCAGATATCTAAAGACAGGTCCCCATTCCACTGCCCTAGCCCCTTCACACTCAGTTTAAGATTTTCTTCTTATGTTTGGTGTTCAATTTTGTCATGAAGTGTGTTGTTTTTGGTTTTTCGATGCTGCCTCTATACAGTACATGCTTTCAATCTGAAGATTCATAACCTTCTTCAGTTCTTCAAAATTCTTAGCCATTACTTCTTCAAGTATTGCTGCTCCGTCAGCACGCTTTGCTGTTGTTGAAATGATCAGACCTTCATTGGAAACTCTCAGTCTGCCTTTCCTCTCTCCGACAGTGCTTTCAGATTTACTTCTGTATCTCTCTGAGCTGTATTCTCAATGACTTCTTCAGAACTGTCTTCCAGTTCATGCATTCCCTCTTTAACTATAACCAATGTAGTGCTCACTCAATATTGTTTTATTTTATTTTGTGTTTTTTTTTTTCTATTTTAATTTCCTATTAACCCACAGCAGCTGCACTCCAGTCCGCCTCTTCCTGATCCGGGATTTAGCTTCTAGCTATGGATTCCTTTACCTTTTTATTAAATGTCTATTGAAAAGAAATGTCTGTCTTCATTTAGAATATAGCTTTTCCTTTTAATGTTGCTCTTTTGCATTCCAGTTGTCATGGCTATGTTTTCAGTACACAATAAGAGCCTCAAAATGGGAATTTAACTCTCTGTGTTGGTTCCCAGCTGACCTCATATGCTTGATCCCCTGAGTTTTTCTTTCCAAGGCCACTTTGTGCTTCCCAGAACTGAATGCGGTTACTCCAGTGCATGCTCTGAGAGTCAGCCTTAGAGACAGAGAACACTGAGCAAACAGGACTCTAACAACACAGATTCTTTTACAGAATCATCTATAAGGAAGAGGCTAGAGAAGTTTCTGAGAGGCAGTTAATGGGTAGACTTAGCCTATAGAACCTGGGTCATCCATGAGGGCTGCAGGCCTGTGGTGAACAGGGGGAATCAGGCCAAATTCCAGGGGAGAAAAAGCCTCAGTGGGGAAAGGAGTCATCCATGGCCAGTGGAAGGGAGTCTGTGGAAACAGGACAACACTGTGCTTTGTCTTGGAGGTGATAATGGTTCCAAATAATCAGATGAAGTGTATCTGAATGGGCCTCAGGTACTTCTTGACACTGTGGATTCACTTCCATCTCGTCTACTGGTTGTCACTCTGTCACGGTCTAACCACAGGTAAGGTTTGCTGGAGAGCAGTTGGAGTAAGAGTTCTCCCTGTGTACCGCAGAAGGATGGGCTGGGCCTGAGAAGGTGGTCAGAGGCCATTGTGATTGTGTTTCAGTCTCTCAGGACACCCCAGGCGAAGCCACCTGTTATGAGTATGAAGCGCCTGCCATTGTCAGCCCTTCAGAGCGGCATGGGAAGGTGTCGTTGGTGACAGGAGCATGAGTTCTTGATTCAAGCTTTGGCAATCTCAGCTTTGTCCCTTACTGGCTGTGTGATGTTAGAGTGCTTTCTTCACCCCTCTGAGATTCAACTTTTACTAAATAGGATAATGACACCTATATTATAAAAAAGGATGAAATAATGCGTATAAAGGGCATAACATAAGTGTTTAGCAAACATTTTTGGTGCCCTTTCCTTTAACTGGCTGACACTTGACAAAACTGGGGCTGAAGAAGGAGGAAAGAAGGTGAGGAAAGTGAAAGGGATGGCCCAGAACACGGGGGACTGTTGAGGACTGTTGCAAAAGGACCTAAAGCCACTTTGACCATTAGCAGCTGACAGCATCTAGTGGTAAATATTGGTCACCTCCCACAGTTAGTGGGTGGAACGCCGTGTCTCCTTCCTCCACTACCTGACTAGCTGGTAGGAGGCGACAATAAAGGCAAATCTCAGGCTCCATCCTACCCCATTCAGACACTGAACAACAGTTAGGTCCCCAAACAACCATGCACGCTGATCCCACAAGGTCAGAATGTCCCCACTTGGTCCTTTTAGGCAATCTGACAAGCACATTTCATGAACGATCTACCCCTGGAACATCAAGCCAACGTAATAACATTCTGACAGCAGAGTTAGCAAACACATCACCCACCAAGCGTGGGGTGCGGTGGCTGAATGAAATTCCAGGTCAAGAGCATCCCTGTAAAGGTGGCAGGCTGCCAGACACATCACATTCATGCAAGGGCGGACGTGTTTTCAGATCTTCTAAGCAAACACTTACCTTGAAAACAACTTATTTCACTGGTGAAAAAATATTTTACCATCCTTTATGCTAATTAACCAATTCTCAGGTACAGGTTTAGAGTGAGCGAGCTGAGGCATTTTCTACTTCTGCTGTGTGTGCACTCCTGGATAGACGTCTTCCACTGTTCATGAGTGTAGATTGTAGTTAGCTTGCACTCTGCAGACACATCATGCTGCCTACACTGAAGTGTTTTAAGAGAAATTACAGGCACTATTACAAGAACGGTTGGGCAGAAGACTTGGAAAGGCCTGTATCCTTCAGGTAAAATCTAAAGATAGATGTGAAATTGCAGTCACTTGTTCAGAGGAGGAACAAACAGCACTCTCTCAGATCTGAGTGATGTCTAGCTCATGGCTTGTTTATTATAACCCCTCTTTGGGTCAGCAAATGACTCAGTTCCCACACGTATTTGCTCATTCCACCACCATCCCACACAGTTGTCAAGAGACTTTTTTGATATGAAGATTTTCCTATAGACTTGAAACTTCAGCATCAGGATAGCAGGACTCAGTAGACATTGATACTGCATACCTATATGTGCATTTCTTTCAAAGTCTAGTCTGTTCAGTGCACCTGGAGAGCTAATGCTTGTCTCAGCCCCTGAACTCCCTCTAACTTCCTCCATTGGTTTGGCAGGAAGACCTTGGGCTTTCATCTACTGGCAGAATTTGATCAAAGTGTGGGGGTGTTGGGATCCAGGAATCCAGCACCCGCACTGGCCAGAGGTGATAGGAACACTATGAGCAGGTGAACACGACACTCTCTCTTCATGGTATAGCCAACACCCTGCATCTTATCATTTCTGTCTGTCCGCTTTCTGTGAAGACCACACTGGGTTGGTAGCAAAATGCCTGGATTCAAGCTCCCGCTCTGTCATCTGGCAGGTGGGCGTTTATGAAGGTCAGCATTAAATGGGGCTCGTGAGAGCACTCCGACTCACGGGGTGGCCATTGGATCAGAGGGCGGACTGTGCAGATTTAACTTTGTAAATTATGTGCAAAGAAGTATTTGTATCAATTATATACATATGCTGGATTGTTTCTTGTGAACATACCTTATCTTGAAGTCCAAGTGGACTTGAGGATTCTAAAAAGGTGAGGCAATAAACTCTTTGTGGTACCTAACAGTGCCACTCACCTACTGGAGCTTACTGGGTAAATGAAAGAATGAGACTCGTTAACAGAGAAGAGGACAAGGACTTGCCTTAGTACCATGCACCTAGGGAAAGAGTTCAACACCATTTATTCAACAAAAATGTTATTGAAGACCTACCATGTTCAAAGTTTTGTGTTAAGGCTTGGGATGGAAGATGAGCATGATGCAGCCTCTGCGTTCAGTAAATTAAGTGGGATAAAGTGTTAATGAGGATGAAAGGGAAGTTTGTACTGAACACAGTGGGAACACAAAGAAGGAGGTGGGCACTTGTACCCCACCGGGTGTTGAGGGTGGACATGAAGAAGGAAGAGCTTCATCCAGAAAGTGATACCCGAACTGAGTCATGAAGGATGAGTGAGCACTCGACACAGGGGCACCCAGAGGGCATGGGCATCCTGTTCAAGAGGAGCCCTGTGAGCAGAGACCGGAATGGAGTGGGGCTGCTGGCACAAGAGGTTTGCAGGGTCAGCATGTAGGGAGTAGGAGAAAGGTCGTTAGAAAGAAGTGGAAGCGGAAGTCTTTTTCCATTATTGCTCTCTAAGAAAGGGGATTTGTCTTACACGCACTCCTGACTTATCTCCACCCTTGGAGTAAGTTGCTGTAATAAATTGGGGAAGAATCCTTAGGTGTGTGTTGCTCAGCCCTGTCCTTTCTCCTTGTGGGATCAAGATTGTCTGCAGCAAGGAAATCTTCCTCTGTGACCCAGGGCTGTGGGGGGGGGGGGGGCATCTGCCATACCCAAGTGTCAGTTGGTAGGCCCATTGGCTCTCATACTAAGTTGTGTTCTCCAGTTTATCCATGACCAGTAATAAAGGTAGTGTTCAAGCCATGTTTGCACCCTTTGTTTTAATTTGCAATTTGTCCGTAGCCCACGTGGGAAAGATGTTATGTGTTGTTTGCCCCACCAGGCAGTTGAGTGTCAGACCACAGAAGGCTTGGAATGCCCTGCCTACGAGTTTGGAATCACATGGACCAAAGGGTGTCCATTACAATGAGCACAGGATAAGAAGGCCTGCAGAAGGACACAGCACATGAAACCTTTGTGAGAAAGTGTGGAGCTGGGTGTCAGGAGACCTGGGAGCCAGCCCCAGCTCTGCCACTGAGCACCTGAATGACTTCCGGCGAGTCACTTAAACTTCCCAGGCTTCCATTTCCTTACCAGTAGAATGAGTTGGTTTATAGAAATCTTCGATGGCCCTCTCAAATTATATGAACTTTAAAAAGGGAGGATTTCTTAACAGGAGGAAGTTCTGAGCACCAGAGCATGTTGTGGAATTTCTGTCTTTGGCGATCTTGAAGAAGCAGTTGATTTAGCAATGAGCTTAGATGAGCAATTTAATTTGTATGCACCAGCTACTCTATTACAAGCATTATGTGAACTCTCTCATTTAATCCTCGTGCCATAGATATGACATAGATATTATTATCATTCTCATTTACATCAAGGAAACTGAGACTCAAGAGTTAAATAACTTTCCCAGGAGCCTACAAGTAGTAAGTGTCAGTGCCTAGCTTTGAAATTGGGCAGTCTGGCTCCATGGCTGCACTGTTCAGCACATCACTGTTCCATCTCCATGCTAAGGGGCAGCTCTGGGTCCTTTCCCAAAAGCCCATCGTGATCCATGGTGTCTCTGGAAGGACCCAGTTTGCAGCTTTTCAGACACGTGCAAAAGGCAGGTGCATGGCTAGTGAGAGAAACCAAACTCTTTGGCTCTCTCTTAGCTCTGTGCCCTCGGGTTTGACATTCAGGAGTGAGAAGCACTTGTTTGGCAATTAATAATGCACTGCCTTTGACATCTCTTATATTGATGTCTTTATTGTTATTCAGTCTCTGTGTGCTTACAATTTGTCTCTTCCCTAATACCAATTGCATAATTACCCTATCGGGTACTGCCTACATGCTTTAAATGTGTTATTTCATTTGACACTGACAACAATCTTTCAAGGTAGAAACTATCACTATCCCCAATTTACAGCTGAGAAAACTGAAGCACAGAGGGAAAGATACTATTATTATACTGCTGATAGGACATAAACATTGACATCATATACTAGGTCTTCAATAAATAATTGCAAGTGGATTGATTAGTCAAGGTTCATTTATTTCAAAGATTTCCTTCATCCAGGTTTTCCCATAGTTTTCTATTTATTCTCTACTTAGTTTTATGAGGGCTGTCTGGAAAAAATCCAGCCATCATCTATACAATAAGAATGGTTACATGAGTGGATACTCTCCAGACAGCCCTCATATCTTTTCTGTATTTCTTTTATTCACTGTGTCTGAGATGCCAGCTGGAAGCCAGAACAGTCAAACAAGTGTGAGATATACCTGTTCCAGTGGGCCCTGGAGAAGCCATAAATCAGAATGCACGTATTGCACTCAGTAATTATGCATTAACTGACCAACAGACTGATGGTATGTTGGTTTGCGTCATGGCCTGCTAGTAAACATATTTGTTCATTCCTTTATGAATTTCAGGTCTGATAGTTCAATTTTTTCTTGCCTTTTTTGTTCTTCTTTCTCCTGACAGAAATAGGTAAAACTAAAATCAGTAAATGATGGCTGCATGGGAGATACACTTATCTGAATTGTGTGTGTGTGTGTGTGTGTGTGTGTGTGTGCACATACACATGTTATTGAGGGGGTTTGGAGGTTGGAAAAATAAAACTCTCTCCTCTCTGCCTTTTGAATGTCTTATGACCTGTGTCTCAATGTCAAAGCCACAATTTCTATTTTTTTTACTTTGGGCTCTGATGATGAGAGTTTAGTTTTCTCCAACGGAAACGTATCCACTGTAGACACGCTGGTATAAATTAGTATTACACTTTGCAAACCAGTTTAACCTGGCTGTAGCTGGGACAACGATCTGCAATGACAGCAGCAGTAACTCACACAAATAAGGGACTAGCTAGACAGATTTGTAAGCTGAGGTCAATTTATCCTATGTGCCCACCGCCTATTTCATTCTGACTTGGACAAAATTAGTTTTCCATAAGAAGAGTTAAGCAAGAATGAATACAAATGGGCTCTGTGCCTCTTCATTGCTGACACTTCTTTGGTGAACACTCTGCTCCAAAGTTGTGGTTAGAGAAATCTCAAATTCAACCTTGGGCATGTTTCCTTTGGCTTCACTTGTAACTTGTCTCCAAATAAATGTTAACATTTTGCAACTTTGAAAAATACTGGGAATACACATTTCTCCATAAAATCCAGGAAATTCTAAGTATTGGAGCATGAGCCATAACTCCATGACGCTTTATCTGGAGAACTGGTGTGCACAGCCTCCCTCTAGTGCATGCTTAGGCCACTCCAGGTCAGGTGGTGCAGGTGGCCATCTGGATAGAATCAGCATCAGCTCAGCAACAAATACAGTGAGGACCCCATTTCAGCTCTCTAATGGGAGACTCACATTCTCCACCTGCACTGGCTTGTGTGAAGAAAATATGGATACATTGAGTGAACCTAAGGAAAGGTAATTCCTGTCCACAAATTCTAGGGGTACAAGTGGGAGCTATGTTATAAATCCCCCAAGAATGTAATTCACAATACTGGGATCTGGTCAGGCAAACTATGATTTTTCTGTGATAGGAAGTAAATATAGTCCCTCCACATTAAAAATCAAAGGTAGACAAAAAATATGAGTGAGCAATTCACAGAAGAGGAAACATAAATGGCTACCAAACATATAACAGGATGAACTACGATGGTGATTATAAGGGAAATGCAAGTGAAAACTATACCAGGTTACCATTTTATGCCCATCAGATTGGGTATAAAATGTCTGACACTATCAAGTGATGGTACGATGTTATGCCCTGCTGATGGGAGTGAGCATACTTTGGTTCAAGTACTTTAGAGAAAAGTTTGATGTGATTTAGTCAAGGGGAAAACGTGCATCTCCTGTCCCCAGGTAGTCCACTGTTAGAGCATGTCTCACACAAGTTCAAAGGAGATATATAGATGGATATTTGCAGTAATATTATTTGTTATAAGAATAGAAACAACCTAATGTCTATCAACAATGCATAAATAAACTTTGGTGCCTTCATGTAATTAAGTACTAAATGGGTGAAAATGAGCAAGGACTACATATATCAACATGGATGAAGGTCAGAAACAAAATGTTTCTGCTTTGTATACTAACAAATACATTATGATGCTACTGACATAAAGTTAAAAGCAGGCAAAAATGCAACATAATGCTCAGATATTGGAAAGGAGAAGTAAAATTATCTGTTTGCAGATGACATAATCATATATATATGATTCCACAAAAAAGAAACTATTAGAACTAAGAAATGAATTCAGCAAATTTGTGGGATACAAAAACAGCACTCAAAAATCAGATGTGTTTCTATGCACCAACAGTGAGCAATCCAAAAAGGAAATTCAGGAAACATTCCCATTTATGAATATAATGGCATCCAAAAGAATGTAATACTCTGGACTAAACTTAACCAAGAAGGTGAAGGACTTGTACATTGAAAACTACAAAACACTAATGAAAAAAATTAAGACACAAATAAATGGAAAGAGATCACACATTTATGAATTAAAAGACTTGTTGTTGAAATGTTTTACTATTAAAAGCCATACAGAGATTCAGTACAATCCATATCAAAATTCCAATGGCATTTTTTGTAGAAAGAGAAAGAAAGTCATAAAATCCATATAGCATCTCAAAGAACCCCAAATAGCCAAAACAGTCTTGAGAAAGAAGAACAGAGTTTCAGGCCTCACAGTTTCTGGTTTCAAAACATACTACAAAGCTATCATTATCAAAACAATATGGTGCTGCCATAAAGACAGACACATAGACCAATGGAACTGAATAGAGAGCTCAGAAATAAACCATCATGTATATAGTGAAATTTATCTTTGACAAAGATACTAAGGCTGTACAATTGGGAAAGGATAATCTCTTCAACAAACACTGTTGGGAAAACTGGATGTCCACATGCAAAAGAATGAAGGTAGACCCTTATCTTACACCATACACAAACATTAACTCAAGAGAGATAAAAAAAACCTAAACATAAGACCTGAAACTATAAAATTTTTAGAAGAAAGCAGAGGGAAAGTCTCTATGACACTGGAATAGGCAATGGTTTCTTGGATATAACACCAAAAGAATATGCAACAGAAGCAAATATAGGCAAATGATACTACATCAAACTTAAAAACTTCTGTACAGCAAAGAAAACAATCAGCAGTGCTCCTACGGAATGGGAGAAAATATTTGCAAACCTAATATTGAGTAAGGGATTAGTAGTGAGAATATATAAAGAACTCGTATAATCCAATCACAAAAAAACAAACAACTTGATTAAAAATGAGCAAAAGACTTGTATAGATGTTTCTCCAAAGAAGATAGGCAAATGGCCAACAGGCATATCAAAAGATGCTCAGTATCACTAATTATCAGGGAAATGCAAATAAAAATTGTAATGAGATACCACCTCCCATTCGTTAGTATGGTCACTATAAAAAAAAACAAAAAACAAAAATGCAACAGAAAATAGTGCTGGCAAGGATACAAGACATTGGAATTTTTGCACACTGTTAGTGGCATTATAAAATGATGCAGCCATTATGGAAAATAATAAAAGATTAAATATAGAAGTACTATATGATCTAGCGGTACCATTTCTGGGTATATGTCTAAAAGAATTGAAAACTAGATCTTGAAGAGATGTTTGCACACCCACATTCATTGCAACATTATTTGCAATGGCCAAGATCTGGAAGCATCCTGAATATCTATCAATGGATAAATAGATAAAGAAGATGTGTTATATGCATGCAATGGAATATTATTAATATTTAGTCTTAAAAAAGGAAGGAAATTCTAGTATGTGTTAAAACAAGGGTAAAACTTAAGGATATTATGCTAAGTTAAATAATCCACAAAAAAGCAAATATGCATGATTCCACTTACATGAGGTATATAAAGTAATCAAATGCACTGAAATGGAAAGAATGGTGGTTGCCATAAGCTGGGGGAAGAGAAAACAAGGAGTTTGTTCAATGCATGCATATGAGTTTCAGTAATGCAAGATGGAAAAATTCTCAAGGTCTGTGGTATAACACTGTGCATAACATATGAGTATAGTGAACAATACTGTACCATGAACTTAAAAATTGTTAAGAGGGGAAATTCTTATTACATGTTCTTTTTTTTTTTTTAAACCACCATTAAAAACAAAATGAAACAGAAACATAATGAAAACAAGGGCCAGAGTGATGGTATGACTGACCTCAAATCATGAACTAGTTAGTGCTGGGACAGAATTAGCGTTAGCCAAGTCTTGTCGATACCTTGCCACCTCTCCTTGTCCTGATTTCTGTTTGATTTTAAACACCATTCCAGAGGTATGAGATGGTCTTTAGTGATGAGTGCTCTAGAAGAGATATCAACTCTTGAACAGTGATGTCTCTACTTTAAATGTTTTACTTAGATCTTTAGGAGGCTTGCCCATTAAACATCCCTAGGCTTTTGAGTTCCCGATTTTACCCGAGCAACCACACGTTAATATTGCACTTGGCTTTCGCTGCCTTTCCCGTGTGGAGCTCAAGGTCCTTTAGAGGCAGTTAAGATTCTTGATTTGCTTACTGGATGAAATGACAACTATATGAGCCTAGAAAGACTAAAAGACTTACCTAACGTTTCAATGCCATCCTTGAGGGGAACAAACTTTGAGTTCAAATTATTTAAAACTTTTTCACCCTCCTCCTCATTTCAGAGGATGATTATCTGCCTCTTTCTCTAGAAGTTGAAAGTGATTACAAATAGAAATAGACATTTTGGTACCCACAGGCCCAGCTTTTGCCCCTGGAAATGACCTCCCCCCAGCTAGCCTCTGTGATACTCAAATCTTAAGGGTTCTGTGAGAAAAGTATAAGGCATTTCCTCTAAGGACACCGCTCTGCAGATTTTCATATCTTTGAGGTGACTGAGACTTTGAGATGAGAGGGAGCATGGGGTGGGGGTAATTTTGGCATGGTGAAGCTAAGAAGCCCCTGCGAAAGGAAGCTAGCAGCCGAAGGGGCCCTATCAGCATTCAGTGCTGGCTGTGGCAGTCATATTCATGGTTTCCTGAGCATGTACAGGCTCCTGAGGGTAATCGGGGCTGCCTTCGCAGGGCCCATTTGCCCAATATGGGTCACAGTTGGGCAGACAGCCTCACTCTGAGAGTTGGGGCTGGGCCTCTGGTCAGAGGCCTCCTGGTTCAGCTCAGGTTCTCAGTTTAGAAAACAGCGGCTGCCAGTTGTTTACACCGTCTTCCCTAATGATTTGCTTCCCTTCGGTGAACTTGCCTGAGCTCAGTTCCAAGAAAAACGCCACTCTGCAAATCACGGGGCAGCAGCGGCTACACGGGGGATCCGATCGGCTTGGCCGACCCCCTCCCCAGGGTCCTGCATGAACCCCGAGCCTCTGCCTCTGGGGGGCGTCTCATGGTGCCCCTGGGGCTCCCGTGACCTGAGGGTTTGTGAGGAAGCTGTGCACCCTGGTGGCCAGGCATCTCCCCTCCTGCATTCCTCACCCTCAGGACAGGCATGTTGATCCCCCTCCGGGCCTGCAGCCTGACCTCTGGGTCCTGGTGTTGGCACGGATTTATGACCCTGAGCTGCTTTTTATCTCCTCGGGAAGTAAACGTTTTGGTTGGGAAGTTTTTCAATTTCCTCCTGGCCTGGACCAAACCGCTCAGATTTCCAAGGCTGAGATTGCCCGGTCTTCCTGGGTCCTCCGTGCACTGAAGTGTGCTCGGAGCCTCACGCCGCCTGCAGACAGCCCTCTGCCAGGGCTCTGCTGGTGGGCAGGCTGCCTGCAGCTGACGCGACCTGGTGCGGGGTGGACACAAGCCCCTCCCGTGCAGGCCTACTCCTGTGACTCTCCACAGGAACAGACCTCTCCAAAATGTAAACGAGGGACAGAGGCATAAAGATGACTGTCCCTAAGTGTCCCTGCAAGTCGGTCTCAAGTTCTCCTAAGCCACAACCCGCCGTGGCCGAGCTGGAAACCCGTGGCCTTCCCCAGTTGCCCAGGTCGCTCTGACATACCCACTACTGCTGTAGGGACGGTAGTGGGAGGAAGGGGAAAAGCGAGTCTTAATCCTCTTGCTTTTAAATCTCCTGTAAAAGGAAAGAAAAGAGACCCAGGACGGTCCCATGCTGCACACTGGGTTTCTCACCAATAACATGGCTCCTCTTTTTTTTTTTTTTTTTTTTTTTTTTGCCAAGAAGTTTTCATGCAGTGACACACGCATCTTCCTTTTTTCTCTTCTTTTTTTGCCTCCATGAGATCCCCTCCTCCTGACCCGTACTGACCCTCCCACACAGCTTTCCCTCTTAGCCTGGTGCCCGACACGGTGTCATTTGAAAGTCAGGGAAAGCAGTAACGTCAGGGCATCCCTTTTATACCTTCATGCATATCTTCTGTTTGGATGGGCCTTTTATCCTGAAACACTTCACCCACTTTATACCCCAGGATAACTTCACCCACCACTGAAGTGCCGCCAGCCGGCTCAGGAGGGTAAGTGGCAGCTGTTGCTCTGTTTAGGGCAGGAAGTGAAGAAGAACATGATATTCAATTAAAACTGCAGGGGGAATTCAGCGAGACAGCAGGGTCTAATGGAGACTGATGGCCCGGGAGATCAGCCGGTCTGGGTTCTATTCCCATCTCCGCCACCAGCTCACGGGGGTGACCTTGGGCCTGTCGCTAAAACTTTCTGGGCCTTCGTTTCATCTGAAAAATGGTGGCGATGATACCTGTGTCCTCACTGGGATAGTTATGAGGATTAGGGAGATTAGGGAAATACACAGAACCCTTTTGATCCCTTCAAAGTCAGCAGCGAAGGATGGATGGATGCAGAAAGCACTCTTAGGCCGAGTGGAGGCGGCTGCCACTTACAGGATGTGATCCGAGGTGTAAGGAGCAGTAGGCCCAGACCAGCCTGCCGTGCGGCTCTGGGCGTCACCGCTGCGCCGGTACAGAGGGAACCGGGTCACAGTGCAGTCGTGCCGTGTGGGAGCAACAGCTCAGCCACCGCCTTCTTGCAAGTTAGCTGGAATAGTTTGCCGGTGTCCCGGGGGAAAGGGGGCCCCGAGTGACTGAGGCACGAGGACGGTTATTGGAGGAGAGCTTGGTACAAAGAATGAGAGAACGCTGGTCAGGATGATGGTGCTTAGGGACTTGGGGGGGGGGGGGACCTGGTTTAAAAAACAAATTTCCGTTATTAATAACAGTAAGGTGGCCTTCCCAGGGTGATGCTGCCTGATGGCTGTCCCCTCTGGAAGACCCTGTATGCATCGTTTTTTACTGCCCTCTGCTCTGCAGAGAACTAGCTGTGCTATTCATATATGTCCGTGGCACCAAGAAAAAGAGTTGTCCTCGAGAAAGCGTTATGACAGTGACGACTGTGGTGCTGCTGGCCGGGGTGGGCTCTTCCATTTACATCAGGACACTTCCGTTAGGTGTCAGGCATCCTACCAGGGAAGGTGACGGGGTCCTGGGATTTGAGCCGGAGTCCAAGCTCTATCACTTTGCTCTGAGACCCTGAAAATACTTAAGCTTTCTGGGACCCCGTTTCACTACCTGGAGCACACAAGTACTGGGCCCGCTCACAGGTCTGTCCAGAGGACCTCCTGAAGAGGTGCTGTGCGACGCCGTCACGTGTGTGTGGCAAAGGGCTCTAGGGGGGAGATGTTTCCGTCAGGACTGGCTGGGTTATGCTCCAGTGACAACCAATAACCCCACCGTCAACGGCGGAAAGCAGCAAAGGTAGATCCGTTACTTCGGCTACATGCGACCCAGGGAGCCTGGCGGGCGCTGGCTCACTGTGGTCACACTGGGATACGGGCCAGTGGAGCGGCCGCCCAGTGCTGGTCGGAGGAAAAGGAGCACGTGGTGGAGTCTGCGTGGGCTTTGAAAGCTCCTGCTGGTGGTTCATTCGCCCAAGGAAGCCCCATGCCATACTGATTTCACGTGGGCAGGGGCGTGCGCTCCTGTCATGTCAGAAGGGAAGACAGCTGGAGCATTTATTCACAGCCCTGTGACGGGTGTAGCTCTACAAGGCTGGAGGAGACGGGGTCCCTGCCCTCAGGAAGCTTACCCAGAACTATCTTCAGAGGTTTCTGAAGATTTCCAGCCCGGGCTGCTGCTCCCTCCCACCCGCCTTCTGCTCCGATTTTTCCCGTAAAGCCCGCTGGAGGGCAGCACTCACGTCTGCCACATCACCGCCTTTGCTGAGGGCCGACTCTAAAGTAACCCCAAGGCCTCGCTTTTGAGCGTCCTTTTTTGTCCTTCCCCTAGACTGTGAGGGGAGGTGCCCAGGTGGCAGGGACCCCAGGACGCCCTCCCTGGACTCAGCTGAGTGCACCACGCTTGCACGCTGCTGGGAAGCACGGCTCTCTAATTGACTCCGGCCCTTCTTGCGCCGATGCCTGCTGACTTTCCTGCGGCCCCAGCTTGGGTCTGCCATTCTGCCTTTGGGGAAGAAACAGGCAAACTTAGGCCGGGCTCTGCCCCTCCTACCCTCCCTCGTTTTCCTCCCAGAGTGCAGACATCTCTACAACCTCTTCTCCGTAATCTAGAGACTCCTGGCAGGGCCCGAGACCACCAAAGCCTTCCGCCTCCTTCCTCCTGGGACCTGTGCCTTCTTCTCCTTGGACACTTCAGGTGGGGCCCTGGAAGAGAAAAACAAGAGTTAATGTAATACTATTAATAATAAGAAATAATAGCTTACTATGTGCAAGGCTCTGTTCTGACCACTTGACAAATACTAACTCATTAAATCCAACATCGTATGAGATACAGGTTATTATTAATATCCTGGTTTCAGAAATGAGGGGGAAACAGGCCCAGAGAGGTTCAGTAAGTTGTCCAAGGTCACACAGCTAGTAAGTGACAGAGTTGGGAGTTAATTCGGGCAGTCTAACACATAATTTTGCATCATGGCCGTTGCTCATACAGTGGCTGAGAGGTGGTTTACGTTACAGAGTGGGAGAGCCGTTCGCTGCCCAGTGTTCATCTTGTGGCCGGAGAGGCGGCAGCGCGGGTGTATTGTGAGGCCGTGCCTGCCCTCTGGTGGTCACCGGTGAGCATAGCCATTCGGGGTGCCCTGAGCCGCACCACGGACAAAGTGCTTCGCGACATTCAGAGCAAACTGGCAAGTAAACCCGCGGCTTATTGACGGCTTTTTCCCGTCCGGTTTGGTGTGTTTTACATTTGTTTTCCCCCCGGAAAGAGGAAGAACGGGGAACAAGAAGCACACAGGCAAGAAGACAACCACAATTACGCAGCTGTCAAATCACAAGTCTGCGTTGATTGTCACGGAAATGGGTGTGCGGCATCGATGCCCATGAAGTGACAGCCTGAACAGATGCAGGAGCACATTGTCAGTCACTTATAACTAAGAGTAAAATCCTTTCCTAAATTAATCAGGGTGTTCTTCCACTATAGAATGTAGTGTGCAAAGAGATTCTTATTTTTATAGTTCATCTGGTTTGGATTAGCTGTGTCCAATAAAACTTTGAGGTCATTTTTTGGTTCGATGTAGAAAGACGGAGGTGGCTGTGTCTGGCGTGGCTGTAGTCAGGCATGTCGGTCTGAGAAGTAGCATTTCAGCGGTGACTGCTCTTCAAGGGGCAACCTGGGTTCTCAGAAATCCCCAGCCAACGGGACCCCTCAGAGCAGGTGATCCTGCCCAGTAAGTCTTTGTGGGGAGGAGGAGGGAGAGGGAAGGACAAAGAGGAAAGGGGACCCCCACTTGTTGCCACAGAAGCCTAATCCTGGAGGCTGTGCCGGGGACTGCCCAGATGGCACCTGGGAGCAGGCGGTATCGCCACTCTCTCTGTGACTCCAGCTCAGAACCTCAAACTCCTCAATGTTCTCTCATGCTTCTGTCCCCGCCACTGGACCCCATCACTTGCCAATACCTCTTCCATCTGCCATCTTGTCACCGCTGCCCACCCGCACTGCTCCTGATGACATGATGTCGTGTTGAGTATGAGTTTTGGAGTCGGGCCTGGGTTCCCATCCCAGCTCTGTTGTTTATTATGTGAATGAATGTGGCCTTTTTATTTAACTTGTTCAATCCTCATCTGTAAAATGGCAATAAATAATATGTACCCCATAAGATTGATTAAGAGGTAATAGAGGTTAAATGACCTCAATGAGGTAATAGAGGCTAAATGCTTGGCACATGGAGGGTGCTTAATATATGTTGTTTATCTTTTATTTCATTTGGGTGTTATAGTTTCTCACCAGGGTTAACTTGATAGTCTCCTGATTAGTCCTTACTTTACTCTCAATCACAAGTACTGATCGAACATGCACTGGGATCATCACCAGGACATAAAACACTGAACTATTCCACCAGGCTCTGCCCACGTGAAGCTTGCACTCCAACAGAGAAGGTCAAATTCTCTCCTTCCGGCGATTTACTTTCCCTCCTCTGCCCCGTGCATCTGCTAGAGCACGGATTGCATCTTGTCATTTCCATAGTCGAGACTGTCAGTGGTTTCCCATTTCCCATCTCCTGAGATATATATTCCTTTTCTGAGTATTCAAGCCCTCCTTAATTAACAAGGTCCTCATTTCCTGGTGTGGCCTAATGTCCTTCCGCTGTTACATACCCTCCTTTCACGCCAAGCAGAACTTCTTACCAATTCCACTAGTAAACACTTGTCTTTTTAAAATTACTGATCATTGCAACATCCTTTCTGTTTTGGAGAAATCCCTGTGCGTGTGGGTCTTGGTGAGGGGCCACACTCCCCTCACACATAGTCGGGAGGGAGCACAGTCCTCCCCACTCCATGGATACGGGGGTGCGGGCAAATGATCCAGGCTCAGGCTGTCCAAAACCCTCCCCAGGACCCTGAGTTTTGGAGGAGTGACATCAGATGAAACAAGTATTTGACCGAAGACATGTTAACCCTTTCACTGCGTTAATTGACTTCAAGGTTTTTTTTTTTCAAAATGAGTCAAAAAGCCACAAAAAATAAAAAGTTGATATTTTAACTATTTTATGCATTTAATAACATTTTGAGCTGCTTTGTATATAAATGGCATTATATTAATTTTAAATTTTGTTATAAGGTAAGAAATTTACCATTATATTGAATTTTAGCAAAAAATACTCAAAACATACTAAGTGGCATCCATTAGATTTAAGTATAGATAAAGTAGAATCTGATGGCACTGATGACATGAAACATGTATTACAAAATGTTACACACTATGACATACAAAACATCCCTGTAGTTGATAGTGCAAGCCATAGGAAAACATACCAAAGAATCTTGTGAATGGAGAAAAGTCTTTGAGCTCGTGGGGTGAACTCGGATGCCACTGTCAGCGGATGGAAATAGTCATTCGGATGTATCTGAACATCCCAGCCAAAGTGAAGAGACTGTTTAGAGGCATGGGCAGGTTTAAGCAGGTTAATAAAACTAATAAGAGACGATGAAGCCCACCCCCAGTAGCAGTGCTCTTGGGAGTCGCTTACAGAGACACAGCTAGATAAGAGCTTATACAGCAGGCGCTCTGTTAACCAGAACTTAAGCAACCAGCACAGGCAAGCAACGGGCCAAACCCGGCAGTTCCGGTGAAGGAAGAGACTGCCTACATTTATCCGCCGGCTACCCATCTCCGGGGGGGCCTGAGTCTACTGAATATCCTCCTCCCTGCAAAAGTGTGGCACTTTTCTAATTTTATCAGCAAACATCTGGGCGGTCACATAAGCATGTGTGCCCGGGTTGCCTCCCGAGGAGGGACGGCCGCCATTGTCAGCCTGGACTGGCCTTCCTAATACAGGTGCCCCTACCAGTGACGTTAGTTTGGGCATCCAGAGGTAATCCTAGTTGTTAGCTCTTTGAATAGACTGAAGCCCCTAAGTGATATGCAGAGGAGGTAAATTTCTTAGTATGGTATGGAAAAAGAAGTGACAAGACCTGGAGAGAGGGGAACACAAGTGGATTTAGCGTGCGAGGTCGGCACCCACCCTCTGTGTTACTTACTGGTGAGGGCTCAGCTACCAGGCCCCTCACCAAGGCATCCCACCTCACCTTCGCCTGGGCCTGTCGGGCTAGCTCTTCCCAGGTGAAGGCCTATCAGTGCACCTTACACCTTCTACCAAGAGGCACACCTACCCAGCCGTGGTCCCGAGAGACTGAGTCACCTGATCCAGATGGGTGTGCAGGTTACTGGACCTAGACAACAATGTAAGAGGCTCCTGAATTTTTCTCTTCTGTGGTGTGTTGACCACACAGCTACACTCAGAGAAATTCCCTCTGAGAGAAATCCAGAAACTGGATGATGACTCATGCACTTTGGGCACTGAGGAAAAGCCGTGAAATGTGTAGGAAAGACTGAGACACACTCTGGCACTCACCCCCAGCATGGCACCATACAACCTGAAGGGAACCCCCAACTCCCAGCTTCTCGCTGAGGAGGGAAATGCTCAAACCATGTATTTAGTAGTGCCCCACTTTAAGGCTGCCACCCAAGGGACAGGTCAGCAAATCACCTAGCCCTGAAAGCCAATGACACTTGCATTCTGGAGTCTCACAGGACCACAGCAAACAAAGACGCGGTTGTTGCTGGGTGAGCCCACCCCACAGCTGTGCCCCGGGGCTCAGTGCAGAGGGAGCAGGTAAGAACCTCCATCCCCGTCCTTCCCAGAAGGGGCTTGATGGCCTGAGCTGCACGTTCTTGCATGGGGGCCTGGCTTCTAACTAGCACACATCTAGGTGCTGGCTGCGGTTCTTTCAGGAACTGGGAAGAGCCAATGGGCACTTCCCCTGCCTTCTGCCTCTGGCTCACTCCAGCAAAAACCCCCAGATCACCAGTATTTACTTTTCCTGTCCTATTGCAACAGTCCATGTAGTGAGTGAGAAAAAAAGCTTTATTGCTTGTTACTGCAGCATTGCTTAGCCCATGCTGACTGATACTCTCTTCTTACCATGTGACCCATCACCCAGAAGCCATATGCTCTATGGAGTAAGACAGCCTATGCAATATTTGCTTACAGTGTCAGGTTGCTACGCTGTCCTTCAGGTGGAGAATTAGCTCGATGATCCCAACACTAGCTACACAGTGTCCTTTCGCAAATGAGCAGTGCCTGGGTGCTTCCCATCAGGGTGTAGCCTCCGTGGTTCCAGGACTGTTGCAGGTGACAGCTGGGAGCACCCCTGGCAGTGGGGAGAGTAGCCTTCGGGCTGTGGGAAACATCACCTCCTCATCTGTTTCTGCAGCCAAAGGGATGGAAGTTTCTTCCTTCAGCTACAACTCTCTGGATTGCCTCCTCTTGTTGTTTTTGCTGTTGCGGCCCATTCTGTGTTCTTGTAATGAATCCCCCGAATTAAATCCTCTGTGTTAGAAGTATGTACATTGGTATCTGTTTTCCACATTAGCTTCTGAACGATTCACTACCCATTCTTCCAAGCGCACCCCTAATGCCCTCTCCTCCGTGATGTTGTTTCTGATCTCCCCTCCACAGGTAATCTATTAACTATTTGCAATTCGTTACAATTTTTGAACATCTTTAGGCACTTGCAATTTTTTTATCTTGGATAGAATTTGTTCATTTTATCCCATCCAGTTTCCAGTAGATTTAAGCACTTTGAAAGTAGTCACTGAATCGTGATTGTATTTCTTACGGCAACTAGCTCAGTGCCATGAACTCTGTTGATGTTCTGAGCAAATATTGGTTGATTTGAATTGATGTTTCAAAAAAAAAAGGTCACCCGAAGACCTTGCAGTCAGTCAATCAACAATTCTGTTGCCTTCATTATGCTGTAATAGTTGCACTCTTAGTAATGATGAAATTTTGGGCTTCTAAAAAAAAAATAACGCTGGTTAAATTGTTAAAAAAAAGAGAGAAAAGAAAAAGAAAAGACATTCTACCCAGTAATTCTCCAAACTGAAATGAAATTACACACCCTCATTCATACGCTTAAAACAGAGCTTCCTACAAACATTATGTCGTTGGAACATCACGTTGATGAGGTGAAATGGGGAGGGACACACTTACCTCTCACAGTACCGAAGGGCAGGCTGGGCTCCTGACCCGGGCTTTGTAAGTCAAAAGCCCAGCACTCTTCCTTGCCTTTTGTTTGAAGTTGGGGTTCCGGCAGGCCAGGGATACTCATAATTCTCAAAGTCTTTTCTCCCTGCTCACTAATGCCATCATCAGGCATACAGACTTCCATGTTTGACACAACGGTACAAATTAACAGGTTGTTTGTGACTCCTTTGTCATATGAAGCAAAGGGTAAAATGACCGTTTTATTCCTTCTGAGAGAATGTGGACAATCACGTTCTCAATTTCACAGTTGATGGCGTATACACTTAGTAGATTAGCCCTGGTTCAGGAATGCCCCATGGAACCTCCCAATAGCTTGGCAGTCACTTTTTGATTGGTTTTCAGAATTGTACTGTGTGGTTCTCCCAAGACTCTGACCAAGGTTTAGTGAGTTAAAACTGAAATGCTGCAGGCAGAAATTGAATGCAATCCAGGCAAGGCTCAAGTTATTACTTTTCTCCACCTGTTTATTATTTGGTTTTTCATTGGTGCCACTTCTTGTCTCAAGGGCTGATGTTAGAGGAG
This sequence comes from Lyroderma lyra, assembly GCA_004026885.1. Classification (NCBI taxonomy): domain Eukaryota; kingdom Metazoa; phylum Chordata; class Mammalia; order Chiroptera; family Megadermatidae; genus Lyroderma; species Lyroderma lyra. The sequence continues at coordinate 122,493 of PVJL010000072.1, read as the reverse complement.
CAGATGCTTTTTCTGGGCCAGGAGACTAACGGCAACATATGTGCCCTGGCATAGAGGGGAGATTCATTCCATCACTCTCCTTGTCTCGACCCCTGGCTACCTGAAAATAAAGCCCCAGGAAGAGCATCTTGTATAGACCTGAAAAACAGTTGTTCTGTGGTCAGCTATCGTGGTGTCATTTGAAGGGTACTACAAATGTCCAGGCACGAATGTCATTGTCTACACCACACCCCTTGGCTTACACTGCAGTTGATGCTGACATTCCACAAATATTAAGTCATTTTTTCCTTCCCATCTGGTTTTTGAATCCGTATTCCTGAAAAATTTAGCACATTGATTCTACTTATCTGATCTTATCCAATCGCCTTATCTGATCAGACAGTTTTGGCACCAGAGCCTTAACTGCTTTTCAATACCAGTGTCACGTGAGCAAGGTATTCAGAATACTGCCCGGTGGGTAAGTCCTTAGACGGTAGCAATTGTTACTGTTGTTTTTGTACTATTATTAGATTTGTTCAAATCAGCTAATAACAATGGCTAATACTAACTGAACACATACTATTCTTATATCATTCTAGGCACTTACTTCAAATTTAGGACCAAACAGCTCCAATGGGCTCTTACCACCCCTGGGCAATCTCCCACATTCTCCTAATAAATGCATTTTCCGGCCTATCTCTACATGCATTTCTAGTATTTCTTTCTTGCCTCATGGTCACTGAATGACCTTACTCCACAACTGCATAGACAACACAGATGTAAAATAAAAATACCTCATTTTCCCTCCAGTGGACCTACACTGCTACTCATTTGCTCTGCCCATGGCTGACAGGACCAACCACAACTCATACTGTGAAGGGCACATAACAGGAGCAAGAAATAAACCTTCTGCTTATAGATACCACTGAGATTTTGGAGTTATTTGTTACTGCAGCATAACTTAGAAAAAACCAACTAATATATTTTTCCTTTTAGTTTATCAGACTAATAACATACAATGAAAGCAACTTAGAAAGAAAGAAGGAAGGAAGGAAGGAAGGAAGGAAGGAAGGAAGGAAGGAAGGAAGGAAAAAGCAAGCAAGCAACTTTGTCATTGAAAGAGTCCATGATCTGGAGTTAAAACACCTCCACTTGAAATCTAGATCTAACATTGGATTTGTTACCTTGGATAAATCACTTGAGCTCTGAACTTCTTTTTCCTTGTTTGTGAATTGGGAATAATGACATTTCATGGTTTTTTGGTCACTGTTGTTATTTTTATACTGTACCCAATAATAATGATTACTTCTATATTTTGTTGTCCTACTATTGAGTTCTTACCAGGCAGTTGGGGCCAAGCTTCTTCCATGGGTTTAATCTTCACCACAGTTTCATAAAGTAGATATATTGTCCTGTTTACAGATTTAGAACTCAAGGTCTTGTGATGTTAGGTAGTCTGGCCATGGTCACAGAGCAAACGAGAGTAGACATAGGATGTTTGCTGGAGCTGAATGTGTTGAATTTAGCAAGGATTTCCACTTTACAATGAAAAAGAAACAAAGAATTTATAGTAAACTCCCACCTGTCACAACAGCCCTGTACGTGGGTGAGCACTACACCGCATTTGGTTATCACAGATGTTTTAAAAGTGTTCTTGCTTTGGCCACGAGATGGCGCCCAAGGCCAAGGAGCTCTAACAAGCTGCCCCGTTGGGCCCTGAGTTGCTTCCCGGGTGGCTTTGCCGGACCTTCTGGCCCTTTCACAACAGGCCTCGCATCTGCTCACGCCACAGGGTGCAGGCTGGGAGAACTGAGCGGTCCATTGGGTTCCAAACATCGGCGCACCTAGGCCATACATAATATTTGTTTAATCAGAACACAGCAGATTACTTTGCAAATGTGTCCGTGAGCAGAGCTTCTCGATTTTCAGCTACAGGGCTTGGGATATTTATGTCGCATCCAGTAGCCCTGGCAATCAAGGGTTGGTTATATTCTGAATCCTGAGATAAGCACACATCCACTCACATACACACTACAAAATAGATGAAAAGAATTGATTAAGCACGCATCTCTTCCTCATCACATTCCCATTAACCCAACACAACGTGCATATTTCTTTAAATGCTTTGGAATCTTGCTCAAAAGGTAACAACAGAATATTCGTGATGGTATTTGTGTTAATTCTCCTCTTGTTCTTCCTAAGCCTGTCTGTCTGATGCCTAGCATTTGAGGAATTAGGTTAAATCCTCCGGGAAAGCCCTGGCTTGAGCCAGCTTTCCCCCTTGATTATTCCTAGAGTAGTGACCTCCTTGTTTTCACCTGCCATCAGCAGAGCTCATTATTACGGAAAAGAAGAAGAATGACCAAAGAATAGAAGAGGAGCACAGATAAAGAGGCATAGGTAGATGGGGAGAGAGAAGGTGGAAAGGCAGTGGGGGCGGGGGTGGGCTGAGCAGGGAGGCAGGAGACCCCTGGCCCCGCCCCCCTCACCTCTGGGAACGCAACTGCCAGGCTTCCCGGATTTTGCACTTGCTGTCACCTGTGTTGAATGACACATGCTTCCCTGTGTGTCTGCACGCCTTGTCTCCTCCCGTCCTGAAGTTTTCTGCTCCAAATCTCTCCCTGACCCTCCACCCCACATAAAACTGCGAACACAGCTTCCCTGTCTACCGGTAATCCCACCTTGTTTTCCTTTACAGCCTCCATCGCCTCCGGACATCTTACGTTATCGCTTTCGTTTGTCTCACTTGTTGGACCAGAATGTTAGTTCCAGGAGAACTGGGACTTTGTTTGGTTCTTGATGGACCCCCCAGCACCGAGGACAGTGGCTGACTCACCTAAGGGGCGGTAGAGCTCTGCGGAGGGGAATGGGGGGCTTGCGGCCTGCTAGGCCCTCTCTAAGGGCGGCACGCCTATCAACCTGTCTGACCTTCGCAATGACCCTGAATGGTCGGTTTTGTACTGAAGAGAACCGAGGCACAAAGAGGTGAGGGAACCTGCCTTAGGTTGCTGTGTTTGGGGACCTCTCTGGTGTTCTGTTAAGTGGTCTTTCCCCAGTAAAGGGTGCTCCAGGACGGAGGTCAGCGAAGTGCAGCTAGATGGCCAGATCCGGCCCGCTGTCTGCTTTTGTAAACAACGTTTCAGTGGACGCAGCCATGGCCCCCGTGGTTGCTTGTGCGTGACGATGGCGGAGCTGGGTGGTGGTGACGGGGACCATGAGGCCTGCAAAGCCAACACTGTTTACTAGTAATATTTGGCCCTTCACAGAAGACGTTTGCTGACCCTTGTTTTTGAAGGTAGCCCAAAATGACAACAAAGCAAAACTCAGTCATCTGGTTGAATGTGGTTCAAAGTCCCTGGGGTTGAGGGAGGACTAAAAGAGAATGAAGAAGGCTGAGGAGGGGACAGACACAAATGTTAGTCACTTTTAACACGATTTTAAATGTCAGACCCAAGATTGGTATGATTTTTAAGTTTAAAAAAGTGGAAAAAAGAGATTGGTTGAGCATTTCAACATTTTTGTCAATTCAATTTTAAAAAGATGCAACTTGGCACTAAAAAAAGTAGGGGCTGAGAACTTCCTTGAATTGTCAGCATGATGTGTAGTCCCCAGAAGCCATTTACGTTTCCCCTCCCCGTGTTTAGTCGGAATACTTCAGAACTGCACGTTCAGTTCATAGTGGGGGACGTCTGATGTACACAACAGCCCTCTGGGTCTTACTGCCACACTTCCGCCACCTTGGGCGTTGGGCGGGATTACTTTGCAAGTTGGAGATTTTTTTGCGTTGTTCTAGACTGGGGGGCAACTAGTGTCTGTTTTAAGATGGGCCATGGGTCATTCTAAGGTGTAGGTGGCCTTTTGTGTGATCAGCAGAGACAATCCAGGTGGCAGCTACTTAGGGGACCTGGAGTCTGAGCAGCGGATGAGCCACGTGACTGTGAGAGCCCCTTTCCCACTTCTGGCAACAACAACAGCATGCACTGAACCCCTAATCTGTGCCACCCACAAGCCTCCTCTGAGGAAGCTGGCCCCTAGGCCACTGCATCGTCCTGAGGGACGATCCACTCTGTCAGGGGCTGCACAGGTGCTGTGCTATAGACCGCAGCGAGTATGTCACCGGGACTTGTACCAAGTGGTGACCTTCTCAGCCTCTAACCTTAGATGGATATCTGTCTCACCTCCCAAGCGCCGTGGAGATGGACAACCTGTTGCAAGTCAAGGGCCAAGTTTCCCATGCTAACTCTTATGGGGTGAAGGTAAGAGGGAGTGGGGTCTCTCAAGAAGTTGAGAGTGGGAAGGAATGGGGGGTGGCCTTGAGCTGATGTTGTGTATATGGGACAAAGGACGCTCTGAAGTTAGGGGCTTTGGAATGTGCGGGAGCCCATTCTCCTGTCACAGAGACAGAGAGGAGGCGACTCCCTGAGAAAAAGTCTCAGGAGTCAGGACACTATATTTCAAGGTGTTCACGTGAACGATAGTGCGTATGGTTAGCACATGTCAGGATTTCAGAGGGAGGAGACGGCTCTGGGGGCTAAATGATGTCATTTCTTCCAATGTGCTTTACTTTATTTTTTTTTTTACTTGGAGTATATATTACTTTTATAATCAGAGAAGGCAATAGCTACTTCATTTTGACACAAAAGAGGTAGCAACATAAATACATGTCACTAATTTATGTATTTATATCCATGTATAATGACAATAATTGTACAGTAATTATCATTTCAAATAATTAGCTTACACTAATGATGGACAATGTTCAGAATGAATGGGCACCAGCTATGGCTTGGGATGTATTCGTCTTTTCTCAGAGTTGTGTCTGAGGGTAGAGGACTTCTGGCATCTAGACCATCAGGACACGTGAGCTTCTTATTTCCAAAAGCTTGTCATTTCATGTTGCCGTGTTAATGTCTGTGCTTGGTATGTCCAAACCCTTTGTGATTATTAACTGAACTGAACAACAGTTTTGAAATCCAGTAAACCTCTAGTTCGAGGCAAGTTTTTTATTATGGAAATCTGTCTCCCTGACCTACCAGTATTACTTTGACGTGTTGTGGCTTGAGATTCAGGGGCCTGCATGCTACCCAGGATTCTAAGCGTACTTGTGCAATCTTTGGAACCCCATGTATCTATTTGAAAGTGTGGACTTCCAAATGAGTAAGATTTTGCCTCAGTTGTTCAAACTCGTCATGCATCCAACAGCAAAGCGAGGACATCCCATCAGGTCTGAAGCGCTGGGCAGGCGGGGTTTTAGCCCACATTGCTCTCTAGTGGGGAGTGAGTTCTTTATATCAGTATACACAGAAAAGTGTGGAGAAAATCCACATTTCATGTCTTTTCCTCCTTGTGTTTTCCTCGATCTCCTTTCTTCCCTGTTTCCATAATTCCCTGATGGCGTACATCCCTGAGGCAGTGATGGGGAGACGCCGTGTGCCATGAGAGCCATGGCCTCGTGCGCGCTGCTGGACTGTCCAATGGGGGCATTTTAAGCATGAGCAGCGCAGACTTTTCAACAGCAAATGAAAACGATACGAACAGAATGCTTCTGATTCATTCTGATGCCACTGGCGGGTGATGTCCCCTAGCGCCCACCAGGCAGGAAAATCATGCTTAGTTTCCGCTACAAGAAGCAGCAGAAATGAAAAGAGAAATAATAGGTCTGGCATGGTAGTAACTTCTAAATTGGGAGCTAAAAAGCAACTTTAGTTCATTTAACTTATTCCTAGATGAGAAAATTGATCGCTGGGTAAGTTGAAAGCCTTGTCGCAGATGATCCGCGCAGTGGAAACGTCGAGTTCGGACCCTGGTCTCTTAGTTCCCAGTCAAGGATGTGCTTCCGTCGGTCCCCTGCTCTGTCGCTCCAGGAGAGGTCTGAGTTCCTGCTGCCACGAGGGTGGGCTTCGGGCAGCCTCAGTGTTTGGGGGCCATCTTGACATAAACCTTATCAGACACGGGCTTCCAATCTCTGTGAATTGTATGAAGGGCATTGGAGAAAGAAATGCCATTTTGCTGGCTAACCCCACATGATGAAAAAAAAATGAGTAATGAAAAATGAAGACATCGGATTTTAAGAAGCCCTGATATGAAAGCTTTGATTTATGCTCATGAACATTTTTTTCTAATTCTACCTCTTCACAGACTGAAATGTTCACCAGTTGGATTCCATTTCAAAGCTAAAATTCCAATTTGGTGAAGTTGAGAGGAAGATCTGAGTTGACTCTTGTTGCAGTATGACCTAAGTGTCCTATCCATGCCAACTTTTTCATGTTTTCTTTCTTGTACATTAATGATGCCTTTTTTTTCCCTTGAAGTTCAACTCATAAAACATCCTATTTAACTGTTCTACTTGCCCCAGTCTAAATGATTCTTCAATCAAATAGTTTTGCCTAGCACAATACCTCCTCTCAGAAAGCCAAAAACATAGATATGGAGCAGACAAAGTGCAACTGTGTTAAAGTTGTTTAATAGCCCGCCAATGTGCAGCCCACCAGTGGGGGTGGGCAGGGGAGAGGGGACGGAGGGAGAGGAAGGCAGAGGCCTCCCAAGGAAGAGCCACAATTTTGCTTTGGGAAACAAAGTTAAAGACCATCTTTTTTAAAAAAAGGCACTGGGAATGAGGATGCAAGTGAGATAATATAGGCTCCAGCATCAGCCCTCCGCAGGGAGAGAAAAACTGTCTTATCTGGAAGAGTTAAGCAGATGGATGGTTGTTGCCATGGAGATTGTTAGCTGCCTAGGGCAAAGCTCTCTGGGGGTCTCTGTGCCATTGTGGGGCGTTCATTAGATGGGTGAGGGTGTCTTTTTAGACCAAGAGAGTCTTAAGGTCCTTGAAATGGTTGCATGTCATCAGGAAGTTCATTCTTTAGTGGTCAGGGAAAAAGGAATCTTAGTTGGGGGCAGGGGAACTGGATTGACTGGTGAAAATGGCCTGAAGCTAGGGAAGAGTTTCCAACAATAAGCCATTGATGATGAAGAATTTCGGAGACAAGGCAGCGAAGATATTAAGGGAAGCCCTGGATGGGTTATGAGACAAAGCAGAATGGGATCATGTCGAGTGACCCCGATACAAATAGTGTTCTGGCTTTTCTTAGGCTTCTGTGGAAATGTGCAGCTCCCCCCATTCTCGCATGGGCACATCAGCCCAAGGTCGCAGAAAGACGTGCATTCCCACCCCCATTGAATCCTATAAACCAGTAGATGGAGGGATGTTTTGAAGTCCAACTGTCACCTTTCTTTTACTAAGAGTCATTTATTGAAAGTGACAATAACAATAAGTTGCAAAATATTGCTGAATTGTGCTTTAAGGGTGAAAATTACAATCTTTGAGTTTTAATTTGTCACTCATCCCCAAATTAGGTCCTTTTGATATTTGAGGAAAACTTAAATCTTCAATTCTCCTTCATGGCTGGAGTATATTTACACTTTATTTGAGGAGTTTTGTTCAAGTGATTCATAGATATTTGTGATCCTTTTCTGCTTTCCCATTTCTGAATGGTCAATTTTATAAACTAGAGTTAGTTTTGTTACCTGTGACATTAATTCTCAAATATTGGAGTGCATGAGTACCTGCAGAAAACCAGTTAAACTGTGGATTAGTGCCCCCCCCCCCACCCCGAGATTCTGATTCAGAAGGTATAGGACCCAGGAGCCTGCATTGTGACAAACACTGTAGGTCATTGTGATGCTCATGCAGTTGGTCCAACAATGGCACTTTGAGCAGCACTGCCTCGCCTCATCCCGTTCCAGTCACACTGTTCCTGTCGGCTTTTCCTACACTCCACTTCCCACTGCCAGAGAGTATTCTTCAGGACCAACATCCAGGGGAAACGAGGTGCCCCAAACTCTTTCAAAGTCCATTCCACAGGTCAACAGAACCCCACTGCTTTCCCAATCATCCCAACTCCAACTCTTCCATCCTTTAAAATCAGTCTCTAATCACCTGCTCTAGAATGTCGTCCAGCCTCAGGCAAAGTGAGAAATAGATAGGTAATAACTTCTTTTGAAACAAATCACAGTCATCTCTTTATTCCTTTGGTATAGCAACTATGAAGTGACACAGTTGGACAAGACCAGTAGTTCTCAAATTTGTTGGGCAGGTAGGACACCTACAAGTCTTTGCAAAATGCTATAGAATATAAAGCTATTTCTTTACTTGCAGGATATGAACCAGAAACAATTTACTGAAAGAAAACTTAGCCACGTAATATAAAATCACAACCATGACCACGTGAGGGGCACATTGTTTTTTCCCCAAAGGTGACCACACCCATTTATATATCCCATCCCACGTAGTCTTCTTATAACGTGACTGACATTTCTATCGCTGAGAGGTGGGCTCTACGCTCCCGTCCACTTTTATCTGGGCAGGAGTTTGTGACCTCTCAGGTCCATGGAGCACAGCAGAAATGATGCTCTGCGACTTCCAAGGCTGGGCCATGAAAACAATGCACTGTGCCAGGTGCTCCCCGCTCCCCGCAAATCCACACTTGGAAATTCGGCCTCCACCCTGAGAGGAAGCCCAATTATATAATGAAGCAATTGTTCTGCTATTAAAGAGTCTCTGTCACCCAGATGCGGTGTTTAAGTTAAGGGACAATATTTTATTATCTATACCTCTGCCACTGAGCTTAAGAGATGTCCATTTATGTCCCTTTAGGAATTTTTCATGGTAGGCCTAGCTATCATAATGGGTTTTGGTTTTATTCTAATAGTGCAGTGGGAATCTGTTGAAGACTTTTAAGAAAAGGTGCAACCTTATTTATATTTTAAAAAGATAATCTGTAAAGGCTTATGAAGAATAGGTTGTGTAGAGAAATATAAAATCTGGGAGACTTGTAGGAGAGAAATAATATGATGGTGTAGGTCAAGGGTGTCCAACCCTTTGGCTTCCCTGGGCCACATTGGAAGAAGAATTGTCTTGGGCCACACATAAAGTACACTCACACTAACGAAAGCTGATGAGCTTAAAAAAAAAAAAGTCCATGCATAATTTTTGTAATGTTTTAAGAAAGTTTACCAATTTGTGTTGGGCCGCATTCAAAGCCGTCCTGGGCCACATGTTGGACTAGTTTGGGTAGACAAAGGTGGTAACAGTGGAGATAAAGCTAAGTGGATGGATGTGGGGTTTGATATAGAGGGAAAATTGGCAGGATCTCCCAGTGGATTTGACATTGGGGGTGGTGAGGGGAAAAAAATAAGTTCTCTTAGCTTTGTGACTTAGTACCTGGTTGGATAATAGAGTCATTTACTGAGACGGTTAAAGTGGAGGCAGACGTAACTTTGGGCTGGGGATATGCAGACATCAGGGGTTCTCTTTTGATAACTTATTAGTCACCCACACAGATGTATCGAGTCCTAAGAAAGATACAAGTACGGAATTGAAGAAAGAGATCGAGGCTAGTAATGCAGCTCCGGGCATCATCAGCACATTGATGAGATTCAAAGCCACGGGGCTGGAGGAGATCGGGGACAGAAGGGCAGTGAGGGAAACGAGGGCAGTCGAGCCGAAGTCCTGGACAGTCTGCCTTTGGAGAACTGGAGGAGAAGGAGGCTGAAAGGGACACGCCGCTGACAGGGGAACCGGGAGAAGTTAGCGTGTTTAGATGCTGATAGGAATGAATGAATAAGGAATAAGGTGGAGGAGGAGAGAAGTAACCACAGAAGCCAAGTCCTTGAGAAGGTGAGGGAGGAGGGATCCAGAACTCAAGTGGAGGGCAGGTTTGGCTTAGGAACAGGGAAAGCTTCTTGGTGACCGACGGACGGGGCAGCCGGCACAGGCACAGTACGCGGCAGGCTGGTACAGTTAATGTGGCAGATGGGAGAGTTTGACCCAAGTCACTTGCTCTAAGCCTGCTTCTTTGTGTATTTGATGACCCTTATGGAAAAGCTGTTTGTAAAAGTCATCTGGTCTTCAGGGAGGATCGGAGCTTCAGTTCGGCATTATCGGGAGGTGTGTGCACGCACTGTGGAATTAAGGAACCCAGAGCTAAGACTGGCCCTGGACCAACGGTGAAGTGTACAATGCTTATCTTTAGAAACCCTCTCTCCCCTCTCCTTCCTCAGTGTTCCTTCCACCTCCTTGTTCCTCTGCTCAACATTCTCAAATTGGTAACTAAGTCAAAAAAGAAAGCATCAAACAAACTATCCCAAGCTGTGAGGGCTTAAATGTCACACTTCCCAGGACTGTTGCCTTTGTAAAGAGAGTCACAGGGGAGGACATTCAGGCATGGGGAAGACTTGGAGAGGAGAGTGGCTTTCCACTCTCAAATCCCAGTAGGGGCGGCAATCATCAAAGAATGACAGGATTGAGAAGCCAAGCACCCACCAAATCACCGTATACACATCGGCTACTCCTTACAGATGCTGTCTCTTTCATCCTTCAAGGGGTCCACCTGTGACATGCTGTGAACCCTCGTGGTGGGGGGGGGACCAGAAGAAGGGGAGGGGGAAGGAAGAGAAGTAGAAGAGGAGGGAGGAGGAGGAAGGAGGAGGAGAGAGAGGAAAGAAAGTACATTATTTGGCATAATTTATTGTCATTGTGTGTTGACTCCAGCTGGCAATACCTCTCTAATAATCCATTTTATGTTTAGTAGCAGCTCTAGCTGGTATGTCCAAACATTGCAATGATAATGTGTTCTACATCAAAATGGGTTTTTTTATGGAAGTTGGCTTGGTTATCACCATCAGTCGCTGCACTTATCTTTAATAATAAGGTATAAAATGTCAGGTAAAGCATTTCTGTGTGTTTTATCAGAGGCAAGTTAAGGAACTATAACGTGGCTGTTTCCTAAATAAGAGACAAGCATAAGTATTCTAACGACAGCAGTGACACTGGCACTAGTAGCAGCTACCATATCGAGCATCCATGTTAGGTAGCTGATAGTATCCCATGTAATTGTTTGCATTTCATCTTACAGATATTTTTTAAAGCCCATGATTTCATAAAATAAGTAGCTATAAAGGCCAAGAGTAAAGTGACCCTCAAAACCTGCAAAGGTCAAGGGACAGTGACCTTTAACAGTAGGATTTTGTCAAGTCTAAATGTGTGTTCATTGTGTCAATTTCTGCCTCAACTGTCCCATCTCCACTCAGTCCAAGGGGAACAACACCTTGACCCTCTGCACTTGCTTTGTCTCAGTCTACATCTCTGAATCATTTCTAGAACCTCCACCGATGTGAATGTTGTGGAATGAAAACAGTTTAAGGTCAACCTATCGTTCCTGCGGGAAGGTGTCGCTCACAGAAAGCCCACCCCCGGCCCTTGGCCGATAACCGGCAGCCCTCACCAGGGAAGACGCTGAAATTTCAGGTGGGGCAGCTCTGCTGGACGGAAGCCGGCAGCGTCTGAGTCACAAAACCTGCGTTTGGATGTCATCTCTGCGTTTATGAGCTGTGTGACCTTGAGCAAGTTCCTTAGCCTCTCTGGTGCTCAATTTCCTGATTAGGAAAGTAGGGAAATCCTGACCTTACTTGTCAAGATCAAATCAGAGAGTGTAGGTGAACATAAATACTTCGTAATGAGAAAGAGACTTGGAATTTGATGAGTTTTAGTATCTCTTCGTCTTGGAAGGAAGGGGCCAGCAGGTTGAGAGAGGGGGTGGGGTAGGGTGGAGGGAGAACGTGCTTTGAGGACTGGGAATTGTTTTGCACATATGGGAAACATTTGATGACTGGCTATAATGACGGATCGATTTCAGTGAGAATAATCACAATAAATAGCTAACAGTTCTCTCTGTCTCTCTCCTTCATCCTCAATAGTTTCCAGTTATCTGCCCCACCAAAGCTTTTGTGAAGAGGTAAAATCACAGATTACGTCACCTTCTTGGGGCAATCCTAATAAGGACAGAAATGAAAACACCATGAAGGTTTTGGGTAACTCAAAAGCTGAATAGTCATCCCCCGAATAATTGAGAGCTGGCTGTTTCTGCAGCATTGCTTCCTGTCCGTTAGTGAGTCTGCCATTCCACTGGGCACACAGTCAAGCATTGTGCACCCACCACCTTCGTCAGGCCCCACACACGGGCATCGGTAACTGACCTTGACCTGAACAGGGCCAGGACAGTCCGATCTGCGTTCAGCGCAGCGTGCCCCGTGTGTGCTCATTGTGTATGCGTCACACAGGTGGGAAATACAGGTCTGCCGTGCTTTGTAATGGCTGCAGGGAAAATGAGGCTACCTGTCTGCAATCACCTCTCACCTGAAGCAGAATTAAGAAAGTATTTCCACTAGAGTTTCTGAAAAATTGTCAGGGAATGATTTTTTTAGGCTATGAATTTAGGCAATGGTATAGTTATGAAGTAAAATCTATAATACATATAAAATAGATTTCTAAAATTAATAAATAATAATTATTAATAATTGAACTCTGGATTTCATTGGAGTTTACTTGTTTTGCCATTGTGAATTCTGAATATACTTGTATTTCAACCCCCATAAATCAGTAAAAACCCGAAAGTGCTCCCGTTCTTGTATCATTCTGGACGCTACCGCAATGGAATGAATAATCCTGTCAATCAATGCTGGTGCCATGGAGGCCGTGATTTTGTTTCCTCTCCAGCAGAAACCCCATGTCGGGGGCTCATTAGGGCCAGGCAGATGCCAATATCGTTTCAAAAGAGCACGGCACGGAGGATTAAATGCTTTCTGAGAAGAAATGGGGTCAGCAGCCACCACATCCATTCCCAAATCTTGGGCCTGTCTCCTTAGTCTGTCACTAGAATGAGGTGGTTTTCCCAGAGGCAGCTCTGTCACCTTCGTCATCATACAGGAGTGGGAACTCAGCCCTCAGCTGGGGTGACGATGAGAGGTGGCACTTGAAGGGCTCCATGGATTGGTGTGCCACCGAGGGCCGCAGATGTCCAGTACGGGGCTCCATCACTGCAGTTCTTCCAGTTAATTCTTTTCATTTATGACCTGCCAGGTGGTGGGAGAGGCACCACCTTTGGAAAGAGTAAAGGCCAACACCTAGATCAATGGGCTAAAGTCTGTCTTGTGGCATGCAGGAGGACAGGGAGAGCAGCTGGGGGCCAAGAAGGGACAGGACATAGGTTGGGCTGCTTGAAAGGAAGCAAGTGTGTTTGCTGTGGAACGAAGTCCTGGTGTTTTGATGTGGGCTAAATGGGGACTGACATCCCAGTGCCCAGGGCAAGTGGCTATCTTTAGGGCCTCAGCCCTGCTGTGTCCACTCGTTCCTGAGATCAGAATCCTTATGGTATGCCTTAGCCTACAGGGAATTACTAAACATTCAGAATGGAAGAGTCTTCAGAACAGCTCAGCACCCCCGCCAACTCTGCCCTGTGACGCGCTCGTGTTACTTCCCTGAGACCGTCCCGGCTTGCCAAAGGGCAGGGCAGGAGCATCGAGGGGAGACCTGACAGCAAGAGAGAGGCCAAGGACAACCTTGAATGAGTATTGATCAGAAGGCTGACCCTTTGTCCTACGGCTCAGAGTCTAAAAAATGGTTTCTTGGCGTCTATATTACCGAATTTGGGATACTCTCTTTTTTAAAACAAAGTTCTTCGGTATAAAATCGTTTCTCTTAAAACTCAAAGTGTCTGGGAAAGAGGCTTATTGTTTATAGAAAAAAGGCTTCCTTTTCTGAAGTGTACACTAAGCACCGATGGCGGATTTTCTTCCATTCTTTCTCATCAGGGGATTTCCTGTAGCAGAGCCTGTAATCCCCCCCCGCGCCCCCAACCATCGCCCCTTTCCCCTGGGCATGCGCGGAGCTGCATGTCCCAGCGCCCCTTGCAGTTCGGCGCGATCGTGGACCATGGACGGGAGTGCTGTCTGCTGTGCTGTCACCACCACCCCGACTCTTAAAACCTCCTCTGCAGTCACTCCTCCCTGGTCCATCGTTCTCTGGTCATGGGTGGGAAGCAGAGGGGCCAAGGGAAAATTGGGGGTTTAATCTGGGGGCCTCAGCTCCCTAAGGAGGTCTGTGGATAGAATTCAGGGGATTTGAGGGAAATACATTTTTATTTTCTCTAGCTAACTGAAATTTAGTCTGTTCTTCAATTTTGAATGAAAACAACAAATAAGTGGAATTAATTAACAGTATCTGTGACTTTGTCATCAATAGAAATGACAGGTATTTTCCTATCAATTATGAAATACAGTTACTGATGAAATCACAAAATGCTGTATGCACAGCACCACTGTGAGACGGGGTAGTTCTTATTGTAACAAGGAAGTGCATATACCACAATGTTTGTTTGTTTGTTTGTTTGTTTTTCCTTTTTTCCTTTTATTTTTTTGGGGGGTCGGTAGTTCCCTGACTGGGAATCGAACCCAGGTTGCAGCATTGAGAGCGCCGAAGCCTAGCCACTGCACCACCAGGGAACCCCCATATACCACAATTTCTTAAAATTTTTGATGGTTGTATTTCAGTGTTATTGGTTTTTGCCACCTGAAGTCATTCATTTTATGAATGTTAAAATGATATTTTAAAATTCCATTCTAGGAACCATCCTTAAGGGTCACCAGACTGCCAAGTGGGTCCATGACACAAACATATTTGAATCCCTGCCTTGGGGGTGATGAGCCCAAAAGATGAAAGGATCCTGGGGTTCTGAATGGCCGCTTGGAGCAGGCCCCTCCTCTTTCTCTCCTCCCCCTCCCATTGTCCCACCAATTCACATTAAACCGTGATATGAGGGGGACTAGACAGGGACTGGAACGGCTCCTTTCGCAGTTAGTCTGTGACTGATACACTCCCATGAGAGAGCGGGAGGCAGAAAGCTGACGTTTGTGTGGATGGTAACATTCTGAATCTCAGTTTGCCACTTGTAACTGGCCAGGGTCCAGCTGCTGGCTTTCACCTTTGTGACCTTCAGTGGGGGAGGGCTTTCTATGGTTCGGCAAAGTGAAAGCACCTCACTCCCCACGCTCTTAGCTGAGTTCTCCTAGGGCTATGTCCACATTCAGCTTGCGAAGGGGCACAATGGAGCTGGCAAAGTCATTTAACAAACTGGCATGGAGTCGCATCTGCCTACACACACTACCGTCCTGGAAGAAGGCAGCTGGCCCGATCTGTAAGTGGGAGACTTAAAGCAGTGAGCCCCACAGAGCTCCCACAGCCCTCTCGTCGTTTTCCTTTCAACGCGAATGTTTCTTCCAACGCAGAAGCCACGACACTCTGAAAAAAACGTGTGTGTGTGTTTTAAGTTGGTTTTAAAACACAAAGACATTCTGAGTGGTCATCAAAGTTGGTAAATAAGTGATTACCAGCAGATTCTTGTTATCAGTTTAGCCAGAGATGACTCTTTCTTTTCTTTTCTTTTCCCGATTTATTTAACAGGAAAAATTTTCCATGATTCTGTTGTAATGGGCTCATACTGACGTTGTAAGCACTCACTTGTACATTTTTGGAGAGCAGTGGGTTTATAAGCCTAATGAGGTTGATGATTATAGAAATTCAAGGCAAAATCACTTCTTTAACATACAAGTATACCTTTCAAAAATATTGTATGGATATTTGAGAAAACATTTATTTTTCATGTAAGTATTATACTGTAAATACTCCTTGGAACTTTTAAAAATGTAACTATATGATCTAGATCAACTTATCAGCGCTTAATGAACTTCCTCTCTTTTCTGTACAGTATTCCTTTTTACAGGTGCACCACGTTTTCTTGAACCAGTCCCTATTCATGGACATTTAGATGGTTTCCAATCTTTTGCTATTACTAATACAATATTTCAATGAGTATATTTGCTCAATAATGTCACTTTGAATATGTCAGAGTGCCTATCTATTAACCAAATACCACAGAACAGAAGACATGAGCATTTTAAATCTGAGAGATACCGTAAATGACTACAATTATATATTAATAATAATGTCTATGAAATGACCAATGTTGAACTCCTCCACTAGGGAGGAATTCTCCCAAAGAAGCCCCATGATGCAATGAGCCAGCAACTTGCTTGGCCTCTATGGGTCTAGCTGAATAGCTAAGTGAACACAGCAGCTTGACCTACTGATGGTGAGATGTAGAGATGTTTGGGATTTGGGGTGGGGGAGGCAAGATAGGAGTGAGAGAAGTAGACTGACATTTAGGATTAAGGCCTGCCTGGCTAAAGATATCAGGCAATGTATGGGTTAGGGAAGCGTGGCTACCTGGATAATGTCATTGTGCAATTGTTGGGGGTAGGGGGGCGGGGAGAGAGAGAGAGATCATTAACTTCAGAAAGTCCCCCAGAACATCACCTCCATAAGAGCTGGGCTGTGTCTGACTTGTTCACGGCTCTGTTCCCTATGCCCAGAATTGCAGCTGGCACTGAATCGGTGACCAGTATTCACTGAATGAATGAAGTTCAAGTCAACTGTACACAAGTGAGAAGGGAAGCAGAAATGCAGAGAGGGAGGCTGGTTAAGGCTAGAGATAATAGTTTTGGGAGTTATTTAGAATTATCAGTCCTAATCATTATAAGACAAACCTAACAATGTAGGTATTTTATGAAAATTTGTTGATTGAGTAAATGAATGAATTTTCCATACTGCTTTCAGAAATCATTTCATAAAGTGGATGGATGGGTTTCCCAAACCCTTGAGGAGGAAAAGAAAGATTATTTTTATTTGAAATATTTCTAATACCATATTTTGTATATTTATTTATAATTTGATAGAGATTTTGGATATTTCCATCTTGTGGTTATAATGAATACTGCTGCTATAAACACTTTTTGCAAGTTTAAAAAAAAAAAGAAATATTTCTATTATAGTGACTTGAACTGTTGACAAAATTACTCCATATTTTATTTTCCTGTATTTTTAAATATTTTTTGACCCGTGTTTTTCTTTGAATAGATTAATGCATTTTAGTTAGTCCCTGTTGTTGGTCAAGTCTAAAGCCTGCTTTAAGTATTAATGTGATTTATGTCTCCATGTGGAAATATGTGAATAAGGAGAAATTCTTCAAACTTTCTCATTGACCAAGGATCAGGTTTTCAAAATTAAATGAGGAAATTGGGTTGGATGATCTTGCATTTCTCTTTCTGTCCTAAATTTTTAGAATTTTGTGAATAAAAGCATAAGAGGAAGAGCAGAGGTTTAATAAAAAATAAAAAATAAAAAACACCCAGGATCCCTGTAGGACAGAAGCTACATTATATTACTTGGGACATGATAATAAACACCTCACATTTATAGAGCGTTTACTAAAGGCCAGACCTTATATACCTTGTTTCACTTAATCCTTATAATCCCTATAAAAGGGGTGTTGGACATTCGGCCTGGTGTCCGGCAGCTGGAAAGGAGGAGATCTTCCTAAGCACATACCACAATTTGAAGCAGCAAATTTGCCAACAATAACAAGCTTTGTAAAGTAATTGCTGCCTCAAGTCAAAGAACCATCCTCCGCTGAGTTAAAAGGGCTATTGAATCCAGGGGTGGTCTCTCCAGCCACAAAGACATGCAGAGATAATGTCATCTTTGACTCTGAAGGACAGGGTCCTGTGTGGTTATGACTTCATGGAGAAAGACTTTTTTGCTTCCCTTTCCCTTTCTCAAGAATCAGTTCTTCTTTCTTTAATTGGTGATACTCATTCTCTCTTCTACTTTCTACTTCTGTTGTGAACTGGCCTAAGTCAATTTGGGGTTAGAAGACCTAGGATGAAAGCAATAGAGTCCTCACGTTCTTTGTATTCATATTGGGTGTATACCAGTAGTCAGAGGTAGGGGAGGACTACACGTCTCCAAGCCCATCATCACACTGCAGATGATAAAAGTAGGACAGATAAATTCTGCTCCCACACAAACATTATCAACAAGCAGGCATGAAAGTATGCAACACAATGATTTCAGGTCCTTGCGCTTTTAGATGCTCCAATTACTTCCTATTTAAATGGCACTTGTGCAGCAAATGCTATAACATCCTTGAAGCAGGGTTTGGTCAAATTTGTAGTTGACATCAGGTAATCAAAACCATCCAAGCCAGTAGTAAACCTAGGACTGTTTTGGACAGGAGGTGTTTTTACACTATTCTAGCCTAGCAATAGTGCACAGGCCCTGCCTGTTTTTGTAAATAAGGCTTTATTGGAATACAGCCATGTCAATTAATTTAAATATTGACTATGGCTGATTTTGTGCTCTAGTGACAGAGCTGAGTGATTGTGACAAAGATCATTTGCCTGCAAAGCCAAGAATAATTTATCATCTGACCCTTTACAAAAAAGTTTTCTGACCCCTGCACTAGCCAATCCATATATATACGAGAGCTGTCACAGGAAAAAAAAATCCAGCTGTTGTCAAAAAATGAGAATGGTTACATGGCTGGATACTTTCTGGACAGCCCACCCACACACACACACACAGATCACAACTATTCTCAGCAATGAAAATCCATTGTTAATATCCATTTGCTAATTAACAAAACCTCTGGTGTGGATCAGAGAGTAAGCTAGCTGAAGTGCTTACAGCAGCTGCCTCCAGCGTCTGGCCTTCTTATTAAATATTAGATGACATCCTGAAATGTGCATGTTCTACTAGGGCAATAACAGCCTCAGACTATTTATTAAAGCCAACACACATTTATTGAACATTGTCAATTTTGAAAATTTAAAGTTAAATGGCAGTCATTGTAACACTTCCTTTTATTGCTTCTCAAAATTTATTTTTTTGTAATGGTTATGATTAAACCTACAGACATACTCATATCAATAACAATATTAACCCCATTGTTTGAAAAGTATGTTATTAATATCAAATTGGATCCCAATGCAATTGCTAAGATAAAGCAGGTTTATTATTATTATTTTATTTTATAGAATAAAACACCTAAGACCTGAAAGTATACCTCATTTTCTCACAGTTACAGAATTGGTGAGTGCTAGAGTGAGACTCGAATCTGAAGCTTTTCATTTTCCAGCTCCGATAGTGTCACCTCTACACCATGGTGGCTTCCCAGTAACAACAACTCGCTGGTTATCTTTTTGGAACAAACTTTGCAAATTTTAACTTTAGGCAATAGAATTATATTCCCTCTTCAGAAAAAAATAACATTCTTAGACATTTCTTGACTATTTTGCAAAACTAACTCTACCTCCGTCTTTATATTTTTTATTCTTGAAGTTGTAGAGCCACCATTGAGTTTTGGGATTGGTTACAAGAGGTGGGGAGGAATTTTCCAGAGTGGTCAAAGAAATGAAGGTAAATGGTTGAAAAATGGATCAGCTACATAAAATGAGACCCCACAGAGTCAAAGAAGGCTTTGAAGGATCACCCTGACTCAGAAGCCTATAACTGTAGCACAGTGTAACAAAGGTCCAGTGCAAGTCATAGACTCACATGTTAGGTAAGGAAGAAGCTCATTATTAGGTCAACGAGTTCACCCCACTTCACCCTTACAATGCTGGGTTGTTCTCTCAGCTGTGTTTGACTGCATGGGATGGGAAGTTCATTTATTATTGGTTGGCTGCGGGTGGGTGGGTTAGCGCTGATGTAGTATCTCCTCATCCTTTTTTCAGAAACTTTTCCTCATGACTCTAACCCTGTTTCCCATAATTCCTCTCCATCTCATGGTGTCATCTTGGCTAGATTTAAATCCATAATTGGTGCTGGGGCATTTTGCTTCTTCGACCTGCAGGTTCTGAATTGGAGACAGGAGAGCCTTTCTTTTGTACCCATAGGCTCCAGTAGACTTCAGTGATTACTGTAACTTCTAAGGAAGAAGAACAGGGACAGATATTATATTCAGGAATAAGTACATTAAGTTATGAGTCTAAGAAGCAAGCTAGAGGTCATGTCTCTAGATGCAAGAGTGATTGTCTGCCAGTGACTTGGATCACAAGACATAACTATATGGATTTTAACAACAGATGAGTACCCCCCATTGGAGACTTTTAAAATTTCAAACAACTTTAAAGCAGCAACTCAATAGTGCAAAGTGGCAAAAATGAGTTTGAGTGTGAGTCCACTGGCAGATGTTACAACAGCAGTAATGTTAGAAGTCCTGTTTGGGTACATTGAGAAGACTCAAGTATCTTAAAGATAGCTTCTCATTTCTGAACACTTTGGAATCTTCTATGTGATATCTCTATGTTGATTTTTTTTTTTTTTTAGCTTTTTGGTATGTCGGTAGCTCCCTGACTGGGGATCGAACCCAGGCCGCAGTGCTGACAGCACCAACGCGGAAGCCTTAAGCCACCACACCACCAGGGAACTCCTCTATGTTGATTTTTGATGAGGCATGGAAATATCAGTACTAATGTTGGGAAGTTTGAGTTCAAGATAAAATGTTGATGAACCAGCCTCAATAGAAAAGGGTGGGGGCAGGGGGAACAAATGTAATCTTGAATTGTGCTTTTTTGAGAAAGAAGACTTACTCCTCTTTTAAAGATAATTTACCTTTCACATAATACTAACTTTAGGATTATATATATAGTAAATCATAGTAACACACAACCTCAAATTTTCACTGGCTTAAAACAATGAACACCTATTTTTCATCCATGCAATATACCTATTCTAAGTGTTGACTTCACTCTGGAACCCAGGATTATAATGACTGCTCTGTGGAACATGGCTGATCATTAGAACTGAGAGAATGAAAGTTTTGGAAGGGCTTGAACCAGCAATTAAATGCTTCAGCCCGAAGTAATGTTTGCTCACAACTAATTGACCAGCAATGGTCACATGCCTCACTCAGTCACAACAAAAGAAGTACAAGGGCTGTCCAGAAAAATCCCACCATAAATGCCTCGATTTTTCATATTACATGCCTGGGTACTTTCCTGACAGCCCTCATATAATCCTCCTAAGTAAGTAGTTGGAAGACAGACAGCTGAAAACAGTTGTAAAATAGTACTAATGACTTCCACATGTCAATAAGATTGAAAGGACAACATTTGCTCTGGAGTAAGTTCAAAATCATGCATGTCAAATGCTTCTGTTAATGTTGATAAGTTGACTTTATAAAAGTGAACACCCACAACAGCAAGAGGCTCCACCCTTGCTGTTGAATCTCCCAGAAAGTTTTAAAAACACTGATGCCTGGGTCCCAATCCAGAGATTGTGATTTAATTAGTTTGAGGTGCAGCCTGGGCATCAGGATTTTTTAAAGCTTCCTGAAGTGACACTAACGTACACAGAATGGTAAGTCAATGATCTATTCTAAGGGTCAAAGTTTTAGAGTGACTTTGAATTCCAACATTATCTATCCATCTGTGTGGTCTTGGGTCAATTAACCTCTCGGGTCTCTGTTTTATTATCATATCTGTGAAATTAGTGGTGGAGTACAAGACATCCATAAGTCCTTCCAGCCTAAAAATCTCTCATAGACTACTGACTTCTATTTAGAAACTGTTTCAGAGCTCCAGTTAATGTGTAAGTGCAGCGAAATTGCTTTGTAAATTAATCTGGGTAAGCTCCTAAAGGAGCCTTTACCAACGAGGTAGTTGTGTTTTTCTACCAAACCGGGAAGCCTGGCCTGGCTTGGGGATAAAGTCATGTTATAAAAAGATAAAAAGTTAACTTGATCTCTTGGTTGTATGAGGGTGAACTTCCTGATCTGAAATTAAAAAATTGTATTACCTAAGGTTATTCAGATAAAAATAAATTTTAAAAAGCCACTTCCCTCAATTCTTCTTGCTGAAAATGAAAAAGTTAAAGGTTTCACAATTTCTTTACCATGTAATCCTATCTCAGTGCTGTCAGTGTCTTAATAGTGTATTGATTGGCTCACACTTCTGCTATCTTTAAAGAAGCATTATTACCCTGTTGGGCCAAACATGAAAAACTACTTTTAAAGACTTTTTAAAGAGATTTTTGATTTTTCAAAAGCTTCTGGGGGGCTTATTGAGCTTCTTTGGCAGCTGGAATTAACTCTACAATGTGCTTTCTCTCTTTCTGACAGAGTGAATTCATCTGAAGCTGCAAGTTATCAGGGATTCACAGGAGGGCACTTGAGATAAATTAATGTGGTAATTAGTGACATGGACACTTGTATTTTTCGGCTCTTTCGAAGTGCTATCCTTGCATTGGAGACTCAAGATAATTATCAATAGTCATCTTAAATATGTGAAGTTGACTCCAGTATTAAGGAGTAGAAAGTGAGGAGAGGAGAAGATAGAGGGGGGAAAAATTAAAAACTGTTAGTGTGTACAATAGCATTAAACTGTTTTAAATTATCAAAATGCCTGATAAGTTGAAATAATACAAAATCTTCATTTCTAGCTCTGCTGGATTTATTCAATGTCTGTATGTCTCTTCAATTATTAGAAAAAGCATCAGGTGATTTTTATTGAATGCTTTGAAAACTATTTGGTGATAATACACCACCAAAATGGTATCACTTTGGGTGATGATAATGTGGGTGGGTCTTTATTCTACCTTTGAGAATCTCCATGTTTCACCACTTTTGTCTGTTAAGCATCCACTTGTACAAGTGTATATGCAGTCAGTAGACTCTCAGGGAACCAGCACCCATGGGGATTGGTAGATGCTGGATAGAGGTACCCAGCATTCTCAAGCAACCAGCAAAACTCTCAAGCAACCAGCAAAAATGGAGATTTTTTTTGTACCAGCTTGTTGAGAGTTCTGGTTGCTTGAGTTCTGGTTAACTGAGAGTCTACTGTGTATATATTTGGAACTGGCTTCACTCCTCACTATGTTTTGGGGAAAATTACTGAACCATCTTGAACCTCATTCTGTAACTCAAAATGAAGATAATAGTATCTACCTTAAAAGGTTGTGCTATTAGATTAAATCACATGAAATAGCTGATATCTGAACATCTTTGACCAATGAAAATGATTATTTGAAATAGTTCAACATAATAGTAAACATTTAGCATTATGCCTGACTAAGCAGTCAGGAAATACTAGTTTTGAAAGAATGCTAAAGATATACAGAGAGAATAAATTTTAAAATATGTGCAATTTTTTAGCATTAGGTTTATTGAGGTATAATTTACATGTAGTATATAGTTCTAGACAAGTTGACAAACACATACAATTGGGTAACCACAGTCAAGATTTAGAAGAATTCTATCATTATCCCCAAAACATATCATGCCCCTTGTAGACACCTCCTGCCCACCCCCCCCACAGTCCGTGGCAACCACTGATGTTTTTAGTCCTTTTACATGGATTTTTTCTTACTTTGATTACCCAAATGTCCCTTTGCCAATTTCTTAGGTGGACAGACATCTGCCCCTTCAGAGGCAATAGGGAAGCCCCACCTTTCTGACCAGCCACTCATGAAGTTACTTGAGAGAAGGCCCCTTCTGATTTCCTCTGAAGGGAGAAGGATGCTGGGGTGCTGGGTGTGCAGGAGCAGGGACGAGCACTTGCTGAGCCTTTACCTCTTCCTTTGGAGGACACAACTCCATGTGAAAGGAGGCAGGAAGGGCTTAGCCAGCCCATTTGGGCAACTTTTCCTAGAAGCCAACATGGTTTTTGAACTCTGATTTTTCTGTTGATTAAAACATACATACCTGCTTGTCAAGAATCAATTCCAGGTCTCCAACTAGAGTTTAAACAAGGATCTGTCCTTGGTACAGCCCTCCTTTTAGAAAAATGCCCAACCCCTGGATTGGATGAAGCCCCCCTTTCTTGGATCCTGGGGCACTTTCAGCAGGATCTAGCTCATGTTTTATACTCTTTGAGGTATTTTTCTCTTGCTTTCTTGGCATTTTTTCATCACAGGATACCACTTTACATGAATATAATTTGCCACATCATCCAATTGACGCATCTCTTGAAATTAGATTGTCACTCTCCTGTTATAAGTCTCATCATTTTACTATATCAAGATTAGAACTGACTGAATAAATAAAAGCTATAGTCCAATGCTAATCGTGCATGTGAATCACCTGAGGACTTTGTGAAAATGCAGGTTCTGCTTCCATAGGTCTGAAGTAGCACCAAGATTCTGCCTTTCAAACAGGCTCATGCTGGGGACCACACTTTCAGAAACAAGGCCCTAGACTAGTGGTTCAAAGCTTTGTTGGTTTTTGTTTTTGTTTTTATCTTGGGACTCTTTTACACTATTAAATATTATGACATTAAAGAGCTTTGTTCACATGGGTTATAGCTGTATTTACTGTAATAAAAATTAAAACAGAAACATAAAAATATTTTTTAAAATAGTATAATATAAACTCATATGTTAATATAAATAAAACATTTTAATAAAAGTAACTATATTTTTCCAAATAAAAAGTTGGTGTGAGGAATGGCATAGTTTCGCCTCTGCAGATCTCTTTAATGTCGGGTTTAATGGAAGATGGCGAATGCTCCCACCTGCTTCTGCAGGTGGTGTGTTGTGATGTGACATGACTGGCAGCTTCTGAAAAAACCCCACCATATACTCATGACAGAATGTCAGTCAAGAAGATAAACAACACCTTAATGTTGTTATAAGAATAGTTTAAACCTTACGAACCCCTGAAAAGGTCTGAGACCCACCCCGGGGTCCCCAGATACTACTGTAAAAACCACTGCTCTAAGCCATGCTTAGGAATTCTGGGGGACTTGGAGCGTTGTTGCCTTCAGTGTGAAGTTAGGCTTTTGGTGTTTTGTAAAATTTCTGACTTCTGACATTCTGTGAGGATCCTCTTCTGACTCTAGATTTTGTTTCTTAGCCAGTTAAAATTTACATCCTCATCTTCATCCTGTGCTGATGGTTCATGATCATGGTCTTAGCACAGATATAATCTCTTCAGACCAACAACCCAAAGGTATTCCCTTTATTTATTTATTTTTTTAATTCATTTTTATTGTTAGACTTATTGGGGTGACATCTGTTAGCAAGGATTACATAGGTTTCAGGCATACAGGTCTACAGTGCCTTGTCAGCTTGTTGTATAATAAGTTCACCACCTAATGTGACTTCTCTTTCCATCACCTTATATTTAGCTTCCCCCGCTCCTCTCCCACCCCCTCCCCTTTCTCCCCTCCCTAACCCACTCAAGGTATTCCCTTTAGATAAAATATTTGATAAAGAAGAACATCCAAAAGAACAACGTATTTTATTGAATCCCTAAAAGATTTTGAAATTGCTTTAAAATAGATCATCACAATCTATTATAACAATTGACTTAAAGGTAATGAGTTCCCTTTATATGCATTTACTAGATTTAATTTTAGTGTTTTTGTCCAAATATGGTTTCACAATTTCTAAAATGTAAAATATAAACTGTTTGAAATGATTTGATATACTTAAATGTCATGTGTCCACTCCTCATCCCTGCTTTTCTGTATCTAACTCGTAACGCCTGGATTTCCAAGCTCGTACCAGGTCTGCACAGCAGACCTTCTGAGTAGACTCCTAGGTTCTCTCTGAGCTCTTTTAGCACATTTGCTTCTCCAGTGGGTCTGTGTCAACCTGAATCTTCCAACTGTATGTTGGGGGAGTTAGGCTCCTTGGCAAATTTGTTCATTATTATGTCAAGACTAGGCAAATCCTCCCCCGTGGTTCAAGCCTTTGGGCTCCCTCTCTGGAAAAATACCTCCTCAAACCACGATGTTCTCCATTCAGAGAATCTAGAATCATAGGAGCAGATGGGGTCTTCAAGGTCATCCGGATCCTTGCCACTCAACTGTGGCCTTTGGGCAGCAGCTTGAACATCATCCAGGAGCTCGTTAGAAATGCAGAATCGGGAGTTCTCTGGTGGTGCAGTCGCTTAAGGCTCCGGTGCTATCAGTGCTGCGGCCTGGGTTCGACTCCCATCTAGAGAGCTACCCACATACAAAAAAAAAAGGCAAAAAAAAAAAAAAAAAAGAAATGCAGAATCTCAGGAACCACCTAGACCTACTAAATCAGAATCTCCAGTTTTACAAGATGCCAAGAGATGAGTTTGCTCGTTCAGGTCTGAGAAGGGCTGCCCCAGACCAGCCTCCGCTCGCACAGAGACATCCAACCCGCGGTGTCTCCGTCCCAACGACCTCCCACGTGCTCACCAGCCTTCCCCTTCCAGCATCAGGGTAGAGTCTCCCTCTGGAGATCAGAGTTCCCCACTTTGCACATTCAAGTCACTTGGAGAGCTGTTTGAAATCCCAGTGCTGAGGCCTTCCCCCGGACTAATTGTACCAGAACCTCTGGAGATGAAGCCCAGGCACTGGTAGTTTAAGAAGTTCCCCAGGAGATTCCGATGTGTAGCCAAGTTACGGACCACTGATCAAGAGCCATCCATTTGCATTTAGGCTGTTTACTTTATTCCTTGCTTTGATTTTTGTGTGTGTGCATGAACATGCAAATATCCCCACAGAGAGGCAAAACTGTTATCTCTCGTTTACACTTTGCTTGGAAATACAGTTCCTTTTTTTAATCTATATAATAATTTATTGCAAACTCTTTAATATCATACTCTGGTTGGCTTGTGGCCATTCACACGTCAGTATTCTGGGACGGAGAAGCCAGGACTTAGGAAGTGAGACACAAGTGTAGAATGTGAAGACAGGTTGCTGAGGGGCAGACTGCAGGCCTGCTGGTGACCAGTTCTTGGTCATCTAAGCCACCTTCGGCAGGAAGGGGCTGGGCCAGGCCAAGAACTGGAAGTTGGCCAGCCCACTTCTGGCCATCCTCGTGCTTCCACATGTAAGGTCCTCTGGGGTGAGGGCAGGGTGGGGAGGGAAGCTCTATAGCTTCCAGGCTGGTGGGCTCCATCAGCTGAGCAGCGGGTCCCCAGGCTAGTCCTTGGTTTAAAAGGCCCAAGAGAAACTTTGCTGTCAAAATCTTGCTGGCTTCAAAAGGAGGTACTTGTTTTTCTCCACATGATAATCCTTTTGAGTAATAAACCCTTCTGTTTGTGACATGACTGTTTAAGAAACTGAAATCTGCTCTTTTTTTTTTTTTGCAAGGATTTAGGGGGAAATAATTTTGTTGATGTTTTATTAGCTTTTGAACTACCTAGCTTGATTTAGATAGTGCTGCATTAGCTTAATTATTGTTTAGGAATATATAAACCATGTTAACAATAACTCTGAACAGAATAAATGAATGACCAAGTCAAAAATTTGAGGGGAAGGAATAGAGTGTCATTTTAAAAGGAATGTTAAACTACTACCCATAATCATATTAATTTACTATTAATAGAAATATAACACAAAACAAACCCTTAATAAAAACTTAATAATAATAATAAATTTGGAGGCTCTCACACTTTAGATTCTAGTGAGTATCATTCACATACTAAAATAAGATTTAGAAAATTTATAGCTTACATACTTTCCTCTATACATATTTGTTTTGCAAACTAAATAATAATCTAATTAATTTGGATGTTTGAAGATAAAATACCATCACATCTTCTTCTCTCTCCCATTCCCTGCTCACCTAGCCTTTAAATCCAGATGAACAATTAGAGCACTGTTTAATCATTAATCTGACATCTTAGACAGACTGATAGATGCTTTAGGGATTTAAAAAGTTTATTTTAAACATCCCAATAAATAACCCTAGAGATAACTTGCTATGAAAGTTCACTCTTTAGACTAGGCAAGTGTTGTGAGAAGACGGGGTTGTGTTTTTGGTGCCTGGAAAGGTACAGAGAATTTTCAAGTATTTCTGTTCTCCATTATGGAGCATGCAGCTTGGTTTCCTAAGAAAATGTGAGCAAAGACAGAGAACATTTTCAGAATATTTTCTTCTAAGTATAGTTTCTTCCATTAATATATGTATTTTAAACATTTTTAACAAAATCTCAATTTTGGTACATATCTATTCCACTTTTTTCACTGGCTTATATTTTCATTCCAATAATGCTTTATCCTTATATTTTAATACCTAGAAGTTGAAATTAAAGCTAACACTTCAGCTTAAGTAGCCATTCTTCTCTCAGTTAAAACAACTGGAAAAGTCTCCCTGAAGTAACTACTTTCTTAAAAAATTTTTAAATAATAATAATATCCCAACCATCTCCCAAATGAAATTTTTACATAAATTCAGATTTCTTAAAGAAGGACACACTCGTAAGAGCCACTAATTTGAGCTGGCTATTTTGTTTATCTACTTGATGTATCATTAAAATGCTAAATCATTAAAACTTGAAACCATGCTATCAAACTTGTCTGTGGACTTTTTGGAATACAAGGGAGAAAGTTCTTCCTGTTTGCTATCTCTTCCACTTCTGTTCCTTTCTCCACTCCCAATTTATTTTCTTGACTTGTGGGTTTCTTCTTTGTCCTAATTTCCCTCTATACAGTTCTCTACTGTTTGGGAAAGCCCAGGTGTACATTTGCATGGGTGGGGATACATGGGGGCACACACATAAACACATACTTTCTTACATATTCAAAATAATGACATTACATTGTACAATCTGCCTTTCACCCCAGTGAAAGTGGATAGCTTGAATTATGTTGTTGTTTTTCTCCAATTAAACCCAAGATTATAATAAAGTTTGGGACCAAAAAGCGATTAAAACCAGCCCTCTCTGTTCACCAAGTGATTACTTTTAGGACTGCCAGTCACATCTGTGTCTGCTTCTTGGTTTTCTCACCATCAGGACTCAGCAACCACTTCGGTCTGTTCCTTCAGCTCAGACTCCAGCACCATCGTGGCATTTCCCTGGGATAAGCTGTTGGGTCTGCACTCAATTGAGAAGGATGTGCCTGAGGCTGCCATGCCCAAACACGGACTTGAGAACGTCCCAGCTGAGAAGGGCCTTGTGCTTCATCCAGTTTAGCCCAGGAAACTGATGTCAGGGAGGCAACGTGACTCATCCAGCGACATGTAATAAGTAATAAACAAAGAAAACAGGGAACATGACAAGCATGCATACTGGATCAATTAAGAGGCATGAAAGCTGAAGGAAAATATGAATGGGCTGATGTCCCAGGAGCAGTGAGGACTAACTGGCATCCTACCCGTTGTAGGTGTATCCTGTGTATATTCATTTATTTTGATGGTTTGGTCATTGCTCATTCCCGGAAGAATTCCTATCTAGTGTGTCATTATCTTTTGGGAGCTATCTTCCATTGCCCCAAAATATAAACCTTGATTTTCTATTATTTCCAGTTCATGTTGACAGTATCTAGATCAAAGCTTCATCTTCAGCCCCAAATCTTCTTTGCTACCTTAGCAATAACCCACCAGTGTTTCTGGAACTTAACTCTGGAGAGGACTCTCAGCCTGTGATGGAATGAAATAAAGCCAATGCCAAGTGCATGGTATGCACAGTGCCCTGGGTACAGCCTTTAAGGTAGGTGTTACACCCCATTATACAGGAGGAAGCCGAGTCTAATTTCTCCCTCATACTGCACTGTTGATCTTTCTTCATATTGTCAGATTAACTTAAAAATTTGAATCTAAGCCATCCCCGCCCATGTTTTGGATAAGGAATTTCCTTTGAAGTTACCCCTCTCCTCCTTCCTCCCATCAGCACTACCATCCTGACGTGCCACACAGCTTCTCTTGCTTAAACCTTTCCTCTCACACCCTTCCTTCTCTGTGGCTGGGTAAAAACCAGGTGTCCCCCTCACCCAGCTGTTTTTCACCTCCTTGGTGACACTCAATGATCAGACCATACCTTCAAATATTCCAGTTCCTTCCTCCTTCACACTTTCTCCTCTAAGAAATGCACAAATAAAAATATAATCAAACAGAAAAACTGGTCTTTTGCTTTTTCCCATAGGTTTTCTCTTGGCATCAGAAAATCTGCATTTATTTACAGTTAAATAACCCAGAAATGGAGCCAGCATTCCTCTGTTTCCTACACCCACCTCCCATTTCTGGTCTTCCCTGCCCCTCCCTTCTCACACCTCCCCATTTCCTTTGTGGACTGGCTAGGGCCTGCTTGGAGTCTGCCTCCTGCAGCCTTCTCAGAGGCAGGGGGTTGCCTTTGTCTTCCTGATGTGCACACACGTGCTTTTAAATATTATGTTTTACTTATTTATTTTTTGCTTAAGATAGTTGCTTTCTAACTTCAGAGTTTTTCCAAGCATAAACCTTTTCCAAGACTCTTTTTTGTTTTTAACTAGTGACATCTGTCTTTTCTGGGAAAAGTAAAGGGGCTCTTCCCTGTGAACTGAGCCTGTGAGCCCTAGGACAAGCTGAGACATCATCTTATCCAACACTTCCATTTGATAGAGGAGAAAAAGAAGGTCTCAAAGAGGTCACTTGAATCACTAAAGTCCCATTGACAATCAGTGACAGGGCTAGAGCTAGAGTGCAGGTCTCCTGATCTCTAGTCCACCACAGATTCTCTTGACATCATGTCATTTCACACAAAGTAGCCCTGCATTTTGAAAGTGCGTGCCAGCTCTCTAAATAGATGCCTTTAGGATGGTGAGCAGCCAGCTGCCCGTGGCCGTTGTGGGACTCCTGCGTTTTGTTTTGCTGTGTGTGGTTTCCGGTTAGCTGGAAATCACACAACCCAGCGGATCCCCAACATCTCCAACACGCTCCAGGGTCTGCCTGCATTTTCAGGAAGTGGAAGCTCCTTGCTTTCTTTCTTGCTCATTAAATCTGGCAGCACTGGATAGGTCACATAACTTGTGAGGTCTGCTTTTTACGCCCCCCTCCCCTTCAGTAGCACCCATCTCAAACCCGTCATCCTCTAACATGTATGGGAACTGTATCTCCTCTTTTGGTTTCTCAGTCCCTGTCATTCCTCCTGTCACTCCACCTAGACTACCCTACATTCTTTTTTTAAATGCATTCATATGTTCTTTCTTTTTAACCCAAATAAAGACATTCTTATGATTAAAAATATGGGCAGCAAATAAATTACACGGTGCTATTTTGCCTCCATTCATCCCAGACCCTCCAATCCCCTTCCCACACGCCATTAACATCTGTTCTACACCTTGCTTTGCCTACGTGGTTCCACTTTAGCACACGAAGCTCTAAGTCTATCGTTTTGTAGATAGCTCTATCGTGCTTCATTATATTCCACAATGTATTTTACCAGTCCCTCCTGTAGTGATGGATATGTTTATTGCTTTCAGGATTTTGCTATTACAAATGCTCCATATCCCACATTCTGATTCTCACGCACCACTAATCAAACTCATACTTTCTACCTGCTAGAGACCTTGATGCTGATATCCTAGGTGACAGCTAAATTAGCTAATTTAGTCTTTACCTCTATGTTAACCGGCATGGTATTAATGAGATCTTTCTTTTCAGAAAGAATATGTCCATTTTAAGAGGGACCACCTGGATAAAAGTTCTTCACACATTTCTCTTCTATCTTTGTCCAGTGCTTTCTGGAAGACAAGGGCTAGAAGTCATAAACAAGTCATACTTTTAACCCATGGGACCATTTCAAATGGTAGAAATTTCAAGAAAACAGAGAACCCAGTAATACATTTTGGAGCACATGAGCACTGTTTATGCTCCAAAACACATAACACAGGGTGGTGACACGGTTTCTACCAGGCGAAAAGTGTAGTTACAGCTTTGGCTTTTAACATCAGCTTGGCTGAGGCCTGCAGAAGCTACGTCTTCACCCCACAACAGTGCGGCTGCTCAGACCTCAGTCAGGAGAGAGGCATCCAGTCAGAAAGGCTGTGAGCGCTGCCCCACAGCACACACAAAAAGCTGTTGCTGATATAGCTATGGAAATAAGCAATACCACTTTCAGAAGAAAACATGGACTAATAGCTTCCGAGTAAAGTTTCTTAAACAGGATATAAAAATGGTAGCCATTTATAAAAGCACTAGATCAATTCTACTACATTAAAGTAGGGCTTTTGTTCATTAAAAGTCATCACTATGTGACTTAAAAGACAAAACAGAGTGGGAAAAGTATTTCCTATGTAAATAGCCATCACCAACAAAAAACTTCTACCTGGAATACATAAAGAACTCCAAATCAGGGAGCTCCCTGGTGGTGTAGCGGCTTAAGGCTTCGGCATTGGCGCTGTCAGCGCTGCAGCCTGGGTTCGATTCCCAGCCAGGGAACTCCCCCCATACAAAAAAAAGAACTCCAAATCAATAGGAAACATGTAGGCAATCCAGTGGAAAAATAGGCAAAAGTTATGAGGAAATACTTCACAAAATAGGGAATATAACAGCTAATAAGTAAGTCAAAGGGTACTTGACTTCATTAGTTATCAAGGAATCACAAAAGTATGACTTGTTTGTGACTTACATTCCTTCTATTCTGAAAAGCACTGGACAAAGAGAGAGGAGGACGGCTGCACACTCAGCAAGGTGACTGAAATGAGAGAGACCAACAGCGTCCATGCTGGGGAGACTGTGGAATGCCTGGCACCCCCCCTGTGCTGCCCGTGGGAGTGTAGATTGGCATGGCCACTTAGGAAGACAGCTTGACAATATCTTCCAAACGTAAACATAATCCAGGACTTCCGCTCACAGGTATCACAGCAGAAATGCGCACGATGTTTGCCAAGACACATACAAGAATGATGGCACAAGCGTTTGGCGTTGTAGCTCCAAACTGGAACCACCACAAACGTCCGTCAGCAGGAGAAGGCATACAAACTGAAATATAGGTGCGTAATTGAATGGTATACAACCATGAAAAATAACCACACAACTAGGATGAAGCTCTCAAACATGGCATTGAGTCAAAGAGGCTAGAATAAATGATTACGTTGCTGGGTTAAAGGGCCGGACTTCATTTACATAAAGTTCAAAACCTGGCAAGACTCGTCTAGATGTTAGAAATCAGGAAAGTGCTTTCCCATTTGGCTGTGGGGCAGGTTACGATGCATAGCAGGAATGAAATGGCTTTCAGGGCCTGTCATTGTTCTAGCTCATGACCCAGGGGGCTGATTCCAGGGGTTTATTCGCTTTGTGACAATCCACTGAATTATATACACTTACAATTTACGCACTGTTATACTTCATTAAAAAGTTTACATTAAAAAAAAAGGCTGCAGAATCATCAGGTTGCTTAACTAAGTAATTCCCCAGTCGTTTTCAATCAGTGCTGCTAGAAACGCATGCAGCAGGAAGGACCGATTGGGGAACGTACCTCCCTAACCCCAGTGCTGACCCTGGGGAAGCCTGTTCTGTATAGAAGCATGATTCAAACGTTCATGAGGTTGATATCTACATTACTACGCAGGTTGTCATTGGTAATGCAGGGTCCTCCCCCTCTGGACATAGCGACAGCGTGCTGCTTGGCTCTTACCGAGCGCTTCCTTCGTCCTCTTCGTGGAACGGCCTTCATAAACAGAATTGTAGTCTTTCTGAGTGCAGAAGTCACAGTTTTCTTTCCTATCATCTTCTGTTCTCAACACAGAGGCTTACACATAACGGCATCGAATCTCAATTACTGCTTGTTTCGTGTTGAAGGTGGGGAGTGCTTACATTGTTCTGCTGATTTATTTTTATTTGCGTATTTTAATTAAAAGTGAATGAGAGCTTTGAATGTTCCTCATCCGTTTTCGAAAATATATACATCTAGGGAAGCATGAGGAGGGGCTCCTGGGGGTGCTGGTCATGTCTTAGTTCTTGATCTGGGTAGTAGTTATTGCAAATCTGCTCACTTTGCTGTAATTCATCAATCAGTGCACTTACTATTTGTGTACTTTTTAGAATAGATGTATGTCGATTAAAGTGTAATCTATATGTATATAATATATAGTTTTAGCTTCATAAGATAGTATGTTGATGAGAGTTTGTAGAAATAGTCACACTCATATATTCCTTGTGCAAGTATAAATTCATACAGTCTCCTTTGGAAGAAAGAAATTTGACCAAATTATCAAAATAAAAAGGCATTTGCCCTCTGGCTGAGCAATGGCTAGTCTAGAAATGTCCCCTACAGTCTATTATAACATGACCAAACTCTTATATAGTCAAGATCATTCACTGCAGTATTGTCTATAGTAATAAAATTGGAAACAACGGAAGAACAAATGAATTGTTGTACCTCACGTAATAGGTCACTATTCAGCAGTTAGTAAGAGGGAGGCAGATCTGTATCTGCCGATTTGGAAGGATCTTCAGGTTACAAAGCACGTACAAGAACAAGATGCTCCTGTCTGTGTTAAATATATGCATATATATTTGCTGTGCATTCCTAGAATATCTCTAGAAGGATACACAAGAAACTGGTAACAGTGGTTGCTTCTGAGAGAGGAAGGGGTAAGATTCATTTTTTCACTATGCACTCTGCCTCCTGTAAGTTTCAAACATCACAATCACCTATATGTGTAGGTAACGTGTGTATAAATATGCATATATACACATATGTACATATACATATGTATGTGTCCGGAAAAAAAATCCAGCCATAAATGTCTCTATTTTTCATGTTACATGGCTGGATACTTTTAGGGCAGCCCTATATATAATAGGTTATACAGATATAACCTATTCAAAAAAATAAATCTAAAGTTAATTCTTTGCTGCTATCTTTTTCTCATTTAGGAACTTTTGAAACATTCTATAATTGGTAAGTTTGTGTTTACTTCCTTCTAACAGCTTCCAAATTCATTCCTTGGACCAAAGGTCAGACTCTTCTTCCATGATATTGAGCAAAGCAGGCAGGTCACTCTTTTGCTGGTGACCTTGTTAATTGGGTTTAGACCTCCAGTGAGTTTGAACAGATTTTTAAAAATGAAACATTCAAAACCTCTTTGCCCTTTAACTCCCCTCCTCCCAGAAGGCAGGAAGAGAGTGAAAGGCAGTGTTCCATTTGTCTTTTATCAGGTTTGCAAGTGTCATAAACTGGTTGTCAAACTGGAAGAAGAGGGAGAATTGGGGGATGTGATTTGACTAGCAAAGGGAAAGAACAAGTTCAGTCTGTGTGCCCTCGATTTGTAACAAGCAAATCTCAAGAAGTAAGCTCTTACCTCAATGGCCTGAGAGTCCAGAGATTTTGGAGGCACTCAAAAGTAAAATCTAACAATATGATCACAGGTAGTCCTGCAAGGAAGAAATAAGAGAGGTCTCTGAAGAAACCAAGACAGCCTCCAAATCACCTATGGTCATCGGCAAAAGATGGAAGGGAGGTGCAGGGCCAGGTTTAAAAAGCCGGTATGTTGAGGATATCAGCAAGAAGGCTGGAACTAGGCTTGCAATGTTTGCAACAGGCAATTTGTAAAGGTCTTCAAAAAATCACATTCAGAGCAAAAATGGCTTGGATTAGAAGATGGTGCTATTTTATCACATGATAAAGAGAAAGCAAAATCAGGAATTTAGTGATGATTTCATCCAGCCCCTACAATGTACCAAGAGGTACTTACTACCAGCAGGGCCTAAGATGAAACATCCAGACACCCTACTTCTCAGTCCGTTGCTGGCTCTGCTCCCCACGTGGCTCCTTAAAGCCTAGACTTCGGAACCAGACTACCTGGGTTCAATCAAAAATCTGTCTTTTGGGAGCTACATGGCCTTGGGCAAGTTATTTAACCTCTTCATGCTTCAGTTTTCTCATCTGTTAAATGGGGATAATACTAATAATAGTATCTACCTAGTATGATTGTTATTGGGATTATAAAGCCCTTCAAAGAGGGTCTGGTACATAATAGGTGTTATATAAATTCTATCCATATTAATGATTATTACTTCCAATTTCTACATTGAGGAGAATAATTTTAAACAGGAAAGGGCAGAACCAACATGGGAGGCATCTTCATGGTAACACTTGCTTGGTTGTGGGTGCCACCTTAGGTCTGATCTACAAATCAGTTTCTCCTGAAAAGAGTTTCTCTGGGCTGGGCAGACACATGACCTGCTACAGGTGCTGTATGTGGATTCCTGGATGGTCTGGAGGTAGGGCCTAGATGACCTCTATGGTCTCTGTGTGTTTCTGCTACCTTTGAGACGAGCAGCCCTGGGGGCAGTCACACTGCCTGGCTCCCAGATATGGCTTAGTTATCTCCATGTCCCTACTATTCCGCTCCAGATCCGTGTAAAAGGACAAGCTCTGGTGTCACAACTAAGACTTCCAAATACTCAAGTCGGAGTGGACTTTGAATTTATTTATGGACAGTTGCACATCAGGGAACGCCACCTTAAAGGGAATATATTCTCGGCTTTACTAACCATCAAGATCGGTCTCATCACAAACACTTTCTGCCGGGGGATGCTTCATTCCGGAAGACACATCGGTCACCATTGTTCCCTCTGGTTCTTCCGAACCTAGGTTAGCAATGAGGCGCAAGGACACCCACCATCCAGCCTCAGCCGCGCTGCAAATTGGGGCGGACCAAAGCGCGGTTGTCTTCGGCCAGCGACCCCTGTCTCCCTCCAAGTGCTGTCTTCCTAGGGCCTCTACCTTCCCCCACAACCGGCGAGGCTGTGCTTCCCTCTTGGCTCATTCCTGTTGGTGAATTTATTGTGTCTGCGTTCTCTTCTCCCTGGCTCGGAGCTCAGCACGCCAAGTACGCAACGTGACCTGAGTCCTGGGGTCTCCCTTCTCGCAGGAACATCAGGCAAAAGCCACATTTTACTGACTCCTCGGGCAGTAAATCCGGAGAAAGGGCCTTTAAGGTCCAGGAACCGGCCCGGGGAACTCTGATCCCGGGATCAGCGGCCAGGACCCCGCGCCGGCCCCCAGCCCCTGCCCGGCCGGCAGGCGTCCGCCAGGGGGCTCGAGCTCGCCTTCCTTTCCCCGACGCTGGGCTGAACCTGGACCTGCGCCTTGTGCCCTGGGGGGTCTCAGATTGCCTACCTCCGCCGCGAGGGCACCCCGCTCCCTCGCCCCGGGCCTAATCCCGACCCGGCGCTCCCGTCTGAGTGGCGGGGCTTCAGCCCCCCATCTGCGCGTCTTCAATCCCATTTACCTTCTTAGCGCCCAGCCCCGCCGGCCCCGCCCCCTCTTCCTGCTTCCCTCCTCCGCTCCGGGCCCCCCCCAAGTGCGCTGGACCGACCCGATAACCTTTGGAGGGGTTGGGGGAGGCCCCCAGCCTGGGTGGAAGCGACCTGGGCGGGGCGCGGCAGGAAGAGGGTACCGTCTGGGGCCGGGGGACAGGGTCGGGACCGCGGCCGGGGGACCTGGACGCGCAACCGCCTAACTGCTGCCCGGCGTGTCTCGTGGTTGAAATTGGCCCCTCTTAGCCCCCCCGTCTAAGTCACCAGTCGGGAAGGGCTGAACTGGGGGTCGTTGGCGGGGCTGGGGGGTTGGCAGGCTGTCTGCCCCAGAGCTGCTCGAAGAGTGAATTGTCTCAGGGCCTGCCCCTCTCACTTCCACCCGATTGTAATTCCATCCCCGGGCGGGTCGAGCCGCCCTCCCGCCACCGCCCGCCGGTCCCTCCCCGTCGGCCTCCGCCGCCGCCCCCGCCCCCGCCCTCCCCCCGAAAAGCCCTGCCGCTGCAGCCGGCCTCACTCCCGCACGCCGGCCTCCCGCGCTGTCCTGCCTCCCTGGGCTCCTCGGCGGCTGCCCGCCCAGCGCCCCCAGCCTCCCCCAGCCCCAGCCCCGGCCGGGCAGCCGCGGAGCCGGCGTCCTCCGCGTCCCCCAGGAGGCGCCCTGCGCGTCCGGGACTTGGTGAAACTTTGCAGACGCCCGCGGCGAAATGGATTTGATCCCGGGCGTCCTGCCCCGGCTCCTGCTGCTGGCTTCCGCCCTCGGACCCTGCGCAGCGACGCTCGGAGCGCCTCCCCGAAAACCAGGTAAGGCGCCCCGTGCGCTCTGAGGTCCCGGTCCCTGGTGAGGACGCTAAGCGGGCAACGACTCGCCTCTCTCCCCGGGGGCCAGCGTCGCTGTAACTGGGCTTACCTCTGCCCAGGACTGAGAAAAGACCAGAGCCCCCCACCCCCCACCCCGCTGGGGCCAGGCGGTCCCAGGGACATCTGTAAGAGAATGATCTGTTTTCCAGGCACGGTAACGGTGCAGGGCTCTGTCTGTGATCACAGTGACCATGCTGTCGCAATCACAGGACCGTGCGGAGTCCAACAGCTCCTCCCGTGTCTCCAACCAGCTTACCGGCTTCATGCTGCCCAGAGCCCAGCCATTTCCTCTTAAGTGTCTGAAGATTCGCCCTGAGCCCCCTCTGCCCGCTCTGGTCCCGCACTGGGTAGGCATGTGGCCTTTAACGCGAAGATTCTCCGCGAGTCTGGGGCGCCCCGTGGCTTTTTTTGTTTTGCACCCCTGCCGTGGGTGGGAGAGTTCAACAGAGATGTGTGCATTGTGGGCTATTAAAGAGTGGGAGAGAGGTCGAAGTGCAGTAGTTTGCATTTCCTCTAGTTATACCAGCAAAAAGTCTTGGTGCAGTTTTGTCTACTTTGATTTGACCTGTGTTGTGAGATTATTCAAAGTAGAAAATTCTAAATAATAAAGTTCTAACCATGGTTTTTCCAAACCACGATTTTTATTCTTCTTTGCTGACACTATATTTAGAATTCTGAAAAAAAATCTGTTTTTTCTTAGTTTACTTTGTAAGCAGGGTTGTCTTATGGGATTAATTATATTTCATGAACAATGGAAAACAATGTAACTTTATTTGAATGCAGTCTGCAGAACTTTGCAGAAAGTGCAGTTTGTCTTTACAATTAATGTTTCTATACGAAAGAGACAAACCAGGGAAAATTTATCGGAGGGCAAAGAAAATGATTTTGGCAGATTCCCATATGGCAGCTTAACTATTTTTGCTGTTCAAGGAGCTCTCCCTTGGGAAACAGGACTTGTTGTCTTTCAGCTCTGAAGGACACTCTCCCTCTCCGGGCTGTGTCTATCATCACCTGTGCCTTGCTACCTGCCTTGAACTTTAGAACATTATCATAATCTGTAGTAGACTGAACTTAGGAACTATTCGATTTTCCTATTTTCACTGTTCACGTCACTTTGAAGATAATACCAGCAGTCCAAGGTAATATTATATTAAATAGTTTCTTTTCTTACATGCACACATACACACATCTACCAAGATTTCAAAGAAGGGCTTCTTTCTAACTTCCCTCCCTAAGATAAACACATGATGATCAATTGCATTCTGCAGGTTTAGTCACATAAAACCAGATAGTCACAATTTCGAACAATGCATAGTTGTATCTGCAGTTCTTAAACATGAACCGTGTATGCAGTGTTCTTCTAAGGATAGATTTCAATCCATTTAAGCGGAATTGTTTACAAAGCATTGCATAAAAGCCTGCTGTATAAAACTGCTCGTATGATTCACCGTATTTCCTTTCTTATTTTTTGTACTTTCTCTCCTAAAAATATTTTCTACCTGGTTCATCCAGAGTCTCATTCTGATATTCATGCTGTGACTACTCCGTGTTGGCCTCTTGGGTTTTATTGGAAGCTTCGATGGGGTTTTGATAGTGGAAACTCTACCTTTTAAATGTTTAGGCATATTAAATACATCAAATTTGAGGTAGAAGGAGTGTTTGGACTATGTTCAGCCTGGAAGAATTTTTCATTACTTTATAATTTTATCCAGACACTGGCTTTCAGGTTGGAAAGCTGCTCAGATTAAAATGACAGCTACTTTATAAACTTCAGGGGAAAATTTCCTCCTGGGCTCATTTACATCCTTTAGAAAGACTAGTTTTTGATCCGGAAAATTGGTCCAGATTAAAAACTGAATGTACCCGCTTGGCTCTGATGTGAACAGCAGCCAGCTAATTTATAATCTTCCCCAGACACCAGCACATTCTGCTAGTATCCATATGGGAGATGCTTTGTACCTCGTTTCCTCAATAGAAATTGGTTTGTGTGCAGTACTTTGAAGGTGGGGTGGCCACCATGTAGACATACTAGCACAGTCCTGTTTTATTTGGACGATCCCGTCTGTCTCCTCACAATCCTAAATCTACTTTTGACAAACAGAACTTTGTTGGAGAAATCTTGGATTCAAAAACAACCTGAAAATTCCCCAGACCCACCTACCTCTGGTGAGAAGAAACCAAGTAGCAGCTTCAATTATACATTTAATTTGGGTCTGACACAGACACCTTCCCTGCACCCCATGACAGCTCATTTGGTGTCACTGAGCATTAAGAAATAAACCTTTGCATTTTCTGAGACCCACAGGAAATGACGGGTTTCACGTTACATCAAATTAAATAATAATTACTAACACTAATTAAGTGCTTGCTGTACTGCTCTAAGAACTTGACACATACGGATTTATTTGATCAACCCAACAGCTCTGTGAGTGGGTGCTGTTATTACCCCTATGTATCTGAAGAGGAAATTGTGGCTAAGAGAGATTAACTATCTCACCCAAGGTCACACAACTAGTAAGTGGGGGAACGGGAATTTAGGCTGTGATGTTCAGGACCAGAAATGGGGCCTGTCTTGGAAGGCATCTGTCCCCTGGCTGAACAGGGGAGCTCCGTGGGACAGAGCCAGGTGGAGGGTGTCAGCCCTGCTGCTCTGTGTGGGAGCCTGTTAAATGCTGTTAAACATTTGTATATGGGATTGTGCCTAGGCCTCCAAAGATAACAGAGTGTGAGTGACACCAGTGTGAAATTCTGGAAGCTACTATCTATTGATCTTGTCCACAAGACTTGGGGGTGTTACCTTACAGGGCAATGATGAACCACTTACTGTCTTTGCTGAACTCCCAGGGCTAAGGTTTGTGAGGGGCTGGCAGGGCCACCGGAGAAGCTGGGGGTAGGAAAAGGGGCGTCTGCAGATGGGCAGCGTATAGAGGACACTGTCATTCCCCAGGTCTTCCTGGCGGGGGAACGCCGCTGCGTGGCTGTCCTTCATTCCTTGTCAGATTACAAATTAGAATCGTAGACCTGGAAGGAAGTGAAAAACCCTCACTCTTCACTGGGCTGGAGGTAATTAAGACGCTTGCCCAAGTTAACAGCAGACGCTGACTTGGAGCTAGGACCAGACCCTCCTCAGTGGTCTCTGGCGCGTGCCCCCCAGCCCGAGTGTCACCAGGAAGTGCAGGAAGCACTGTTGTACTTCTGACGTGGGGCGGGAAGCGGGGCGGGGAAATCCAGGCCGGTGTGCTGCGGGGACCAGCACCGTCAGCCACGTTGTCCCTGCGGGCAAACCGGTGATTCCGGCTCCGAGTAATGCACTCCAGGCCGCGGGTCCTGCCTTCCAGTTTACCTGAGGTGCCAGGGCCAGTGGGACTAGGGTCAGGTTAGGGTTCAGAATTCAAGGTTTGCCCTGAGGCCCTGGGGCTCCATCGTCACCTCAGAGAGCTGCAGGCTGCTAATCTGTCCCTTCCCACTTCCTTGGCGTTTAGACTAAAATGAAGATCTCGGGAAACCCAGACAGGAAAGACAAAAGCCTGGAGAGGCTCTCTTAGCCCCTGGGTAATGGACCTTGTTGGCTGACGGTGGGTGAATGCAAGTGCTTCTAGTGGTTTCTGCTGCTGCTGGAGTGAGGCTGAATGATGAAAGGTCAAGGGTCAGAGGTCATCCTGTTGTACTTCCCTCACACCACCCTGAACAATGGGTATTCACAAGATACTGGTTACATATTTACGTATAGTTCCCATCCAAGTCCCCTTCCCAAAGCATGCAATCTGGGGGCTCGTCTCTTCTGGATGACCTTCGCTCTCCCTTTTCCAACACACTATACTCCACCACAAGGGTGATCCAGATTGTCTGGCTTCTTGGGGACAACTGGAGCTCACACAGGCCACCTGGGATATTTATCCCCAGCACCTCCCTACTAGTGTCCTACTCAGTGCAGGCAGTATAGCAGGAATATTCTCTGATCCTGCATTCCATCAGCCCTCCTACACCCCTGTTTGTCCCCCCACATCCCATCTAATCCCCAAACAAAGCCCAGTGCCTCTGTCTGCCTCCCCCACCTATCTCTCCTCTGTCTCTGTCTGTCTCTCTCTCTGTCTCTCTTTCTCTCTCTCTCTCTCTCTCTCCCCCTCTCCCTCCTCTATGAGGTAAAGGGACAAAGAGGTCAAGGTCAGAGGTAAATGTAGTATAACATGAGACAGTATTTGTTTCTCAGAATTCTTCCTCATGGAAGAGTGACTTGGTCAGAAAAGAACTGAGTGGTGTTTTTTGTTTTCATTTCTTACCCTGAGCCCAGGGCTTTTATAGCCTTAGAATCCTTTTGGGAGTAGTTGTCCATCTGTTCATGGGTTACTATAGCTCAAATGTGGTCCAGCGACCCAGAGCTAGGTTTCTGGAAGACAGGGACTCGAGTGGCCGAGGCTGAGTGGGGCCTGGGCGCCCACAGGTTCTCCCGGTGGGTGTTCTGTATTCTTCAGGCTCATCCACTTGCAGGCAGGACCCTACTTTCTCCCAACTGATGAAAGGAATGGTGTGTTGTGTTGATTGCCACCCAAGATCTTTTGAGCTGCCACTTGTTTTAGGCACAGCAGGTCAAACTGCAGGTACTTAAAGTAGACTTAGGTTTCAGGGGGGAGATAAGAAGAAAGAAAAGGGGAGGAGGCACTGCGGAGCCTAAATGGCATTTTATGCGGGAAGCCCTTCAGACACGCCCTTTGGTTTCAGTGGTTGTGGATCTCCGTTTTGAAAAAGGACCCCGTACAGTGGCTTCAGCCTCACAAGTGAGCTGGGAGTCATTTGCCACCTTGGGGAACCTCGGTTCTCGTGGGAGAGGGAAGCTCCGCGGGGTGCGGGGGTGGAGGGTGGGGGGGACTCGGGTGACAGGCCGAGCGGAGTGCGGCCAGCAGAGGGCGCACTTCCACAGCTGGCTCCGAGCAGGCCTCGGGCCGGGCGGCAGGCCTGGGACCCAGACCGCCAGTCGGCGACTTCCACGTGGGAAGGGCTCTCGGACGGCATCGCTGGCCTCTGCCTTCTAAGCACGAACTCGGGTGACTGGGTGTGTGCCGTTCACGGCCCGTATCCTGAAGCCTGCCAAGGGAGAGCTTGGGCTTCCCCCGCCGCCTGCCTTCTCTGGGCGCCTCCGCCCCAGCTGCTCGGTAGGACAGTCTCCTGGGGCAGGCGCAGCAGGTGCATCGCCAGCGACAACGCGTGTCTGTGCTGTAGTCCCCAACCCCGTGCTTCCACGCTCTGCCAGTTTTCCCCAGGTTGCAGGTGGGACTTGGGGCTTTCTGAAGGCTCCTGAAGGATGGCTGTTGGGAGCAGACCCTCCCCCGGCTGCCCCGTGCTTCCCCGGCGTGTTCACTGAGAGGCGGCTGCACAGAGCAGGGAAACCCCGCAGGGGCACCGAGCTGTGTGCAAGCAGCCCCCCTGCCCCTTTCCCCCAGCCCCGCTGCAGCCCCACACGGCTCACCACCCAGCCTCCAGGCCTGCTTTCTCCTGACGGAGCAGGACGGCTTGGGTGGGGGCAGGGACTCTGATAGTCGAC
This sequence comes from Lyroderma lyra, assembly GCA_004026885.1. Lineage (NCBI taxonomy): Eukaryota > Metazoa > Chordata > Mammalia > Chiroptera > Megadermatidae > Lyroderma > Lyroderma lyra. Next base: position 79,441 of record PVJL010000072.1, on the reverse strand, counting down.
AAATTCGGGTTCAAGTTCTGACGTATTTTTATTGGTTACTTGGTGACAAATAGGGCAAGCTATATATGTGAGCCTCAGTTTCCTCATCTTTAAAAATAGATGTGGAAAGAGCCTACCCGCCAGAAGGATTAAAGGAGGCCGTGCACGTACCGAGGCACGAAAAGGGCCAGAAGCCTGCGGCAGTAGTTACGAAAGTGCGATTGTTGGAGCTAAATGCTGGGGGCGGGGGCACTGGATGGGAATGTGTGGCTGCGGACTGCTTTCCAGGCGGGGTGATACACACAAGCACTTACCGTGTCACGTACGTTTATCCTTCTCCGTACATGTTAATGCGTGATCCATTACGTGTGATGTCATTGGTACTGCGCTGTAAAACGTTTCCGATACATTAATTGACAAATCAGAAAGACTCTTGGGTCAACCACATGCCTTGATTTTTGGTTTGGAAAAAGGTGGCTGCCAAGTCTGTGGTCTCGCTGGAATGGATTTCTTTGAGAACCAGTAACCTCAAGGGTGATGAACGACTTTTGCCTGGTCATTGTCTTGGGGAAGTTTTGTAGTATGTGGCGGGGTTGGGGGTGGGCAGCTGTTCTAGAAAGAGAATTATCCAGACTGATGTGTGACGGGGAGTCAGTGAAAATCTCAGCAAAGTTAGAGAGCCAAGCCGAGCTCCAGGTTTGCTCATTGATTGGTCGGTAGGAGTAATCATGAGTACCTGTGACCTAAAAAGACAGAGACCAGACTCAATGACTCCTCTTTTTCTATTAGTGATTCTTGCATTTTCTTAGCTGTAACCTCCCCCCGCTTCCCCCAGATAACCCCACCAGTTTATTTTCAGAATCAAAGGAAATAAAGCAGACTAGTGCTGTGAAAGAGCTGAAGTGCTACCCAGGATAGGGTATTTTTATCTAACAATAATCGTAGTAATTATTATTACCTTAATCAACCAGAACAGCCAAGGACACACTTTCTAGAGCTTTGATCTCGTTTCCAATCTCTTTTTTTCTCCACTCCCCTCAAGACACTGAAGATTCTTTCTTCATCTTACTCTGCAAATCCCGAGCAATTTAAATCTTAACACTTAAATCTTAACACTGCTGACAGAGCACCCAAAATTCTGAATCAGATTTAACGCAACGTTAATGCTGTTTTGTTGTTGTTGTTGTTGTTTTGATGCCACAAGTTTATATTAGCCAGTTAATGGTTTACATTGTGCAGAAGGGGTTGTATCAGCAGGCACTTTTCTGTAACATCTTGGCAGTTGGAAACATAATACTTAAATACAACCTGAGTCTAAGCCTCCCTTCGACAGATGGCTAATTTTATTGATGTAATCTTGCACTTAGGAATAGGTCCCATAATCCTTTGTTCGTAATTCTTAGAGTGAGCAGGGAAATAAGTAAAATGGACAAGGGTTGTGGATCAGACGCCAGTTCTATTGTTTGTAATTTATTTTTTAAATACTTCAGTATAAACAGTGACTGTATGAATTACTTAATCTCTATCCTAAGGGTACTTAATTAATACTTGAAGTAATCCAGTGTACAAGATTTAGTTCTAGCCTGAGTGTTGACATCTATTTTAATACTTTGGTGACTGTGTCATACACGTGGTTAAATACTTGGCCTTCACCACTGTGCTAGCCAGGGATCCACACTCCAAGGTGAATTAATTACCATTTGAAGAACTTTGCTATGAATTGCACTGTCAGAGATGTCTGGGAAAACACTTGAGGTGATATTATAAAAAATCCAGACTAGAGGGTTTGTACGTTAGTATAAATTAAGTTAGAAATAATGTTTTCATTGGTGAAATATGTGATTAGCTAGATAGATTGTATGTGTCCCTCTGTTTTCTCATAGACAAGGAATAAAATGCAGCAAGGCCAGCAGTCAAGCCGCTTTGCAGCTGGGCTCGTCCTGCATTCAGTCCTGTATGTCCCTGACTTAACAGATATTAGTATCTGCCTCAGCAAGGTGCTTGCTGCTGTAACAGTCATCTCCAAATCTCCGTGGGTTGATAAAAATGTGTTTTTCATTTACTCGAAGTCTAAAAATGAATGTTCCTTATGGGGCAGCTCTCCTGGGCTGTGGTCCTCTAAACCACCCTTGAAGACCTGAGTCATTCAGTCTTTAAGACCAAGGTGTCATGGAAGGTAAAAGGAAAGAAGGCTTGTGGGAGAGATTTTTATGTGCCAGGTCAGAAAACGGTCCCATGACCCCAGCGTAACTGCAGGAGGCCTTTCAGCAGTGTACACAGGATGAGAGGGCCAGGTGTGGTGGGTTGTCCTGGATGCAGTGGAGTTCCTGAAAGGACAAACAAGGAATGTTAACAGAGTAGGTTGTATGAGAAACTGTAACTTCTTGCCCATGGATATTTTTATACATGGTAGATGGCCTGGAATTTGCTTTCATTGTAGTGTACAGCCTGGTTGCAAGCAGATAGTTCCCATCTGCCTTTGTTCATTGGAGGCTACCGTGATTTAACAAAAGATCCTAAAAACTATGCAGTCACATTGACTTAGATCAGTTTACAATAGGGTCCAAAAATATGTGCATGGTTACATGAACATATGCTATTTGTTGCTACATGTTTTCCACATTTTACAAAAAGTAAAATTAATCCCTTTTTTAGAGTAGGATAACTATCCATTGGGTTCAGTAGAGTGAATTTCTATGGCACATCAACTAGAATTCCAGTTTTTTCCTCCAGTTTTCTAGAAGCTCCTTCTATTTGTGTCCTATAAGAAAAAGACTATTCATAGTAGAATAATTTATTCAGTGAGAGATGCATCTGAAAATATAAAAATCATTTTTTAGACACCAGAGCCTGCTTTGATGGGGATGGAGATGAGGTGGACTGATTCTAACAACAATAAATGGATGAATTTAGTTGAACCACTGCACTTTACAAAGCACGTTCACAGAAGTGATATCTTATAACCCTTGCCCCACCGGGAAGTCAGGAGCAGATGACTTAGCAAAGAGAAAGCAGGAATAGCCAGGGCATGACCCCAGGGCATCCAAACCCTAGCCCTTGCTGCTTCCCACCAAACTAGAGCTGTTCCTGCAGCTAATGGGTAATGACCACTGCAATGTGCCTGAATATAGACCTGCGGCCAGGAGAGACCCTGGAGGGACTTTGCCAACAAGACCCACCACTCTCTACTGGCAGAGGATTCATGCATGTTGTGGGACACTCTGCAGAATAAACTGCTGCTGCTTTAGGTCGTACTCCTGGCTGGTTGGTGTGCATTTTGCAAAATACGTGATGAATGAGGGGTTGTTTACAACTGAGAAGCAGCTGCAGTGGCTGGGGCATAGCCTCAGAATCCTTGCAGGTGTCTCCTCCAGAAGACCTTTGGAGGTCTCAGGACCATCCAGGTGATTCGGCTCGGCTCTGAAGCTTTCCATTCCTCTTTAGTGGCAAATGATATTTACTAGACCTTTAATGTGGCATATTTCAAGGTCGATCAATCAAGTCTCCAGGCTTTCTGTTAGTATCTTAAACATCTCTTTGAGGTTCTAGGTATTCCTTATTGGTGTAAACAAATAAACCATTAGGCTGAAAAAGGAAACATTGTTTTGATAGCTATTTTAAAGTAATTGATGGATTTTGGCTACAACTTACATACATGACACACATCCCTTCAGCTTGGAGAAATTGTAACAAGAATCTTGTCAAACAGACCTGGCTTTGAATTCTAGCTTTACTATTTATGGTTGTCTGATCCGAGATACAGTATTTAATCTCTCCACACCTTAGATTTCTCACCTGAAACTTAAGGCTCTTAATACCCTACCACAAGGGTTTTGCATGATAAATAAATGAGATAATACCATGAATGGAAATACACCCAGGACAGTGCTTATACATTTGGTACGTAAGGGACACTCCAAAGTTAGTCCATATTAATTAGGTTCATATGGTTTATAGAGTTTTTGTAATGGTAGAGATGGTGGCTTTTCCATAATTGGTATAACCTCAAATATTGATAACATTGATGCAAATGTATAACTGAGCTTAAGCTCTCATGAAAATGGGACAGAAAATAATTCATATTCTTAAATTTATATTATATTCTTGTAGTTTATATCCCCAGATGATGTCATGTTGGATAGATTAGTCATAAAGTTCATGTCATTGATAAAAGACCTGGAGTTACCTTAGAGTTTAATAAAAATGGCTAACGTTCACTTTGGGTTTTGTAGAAAACCAAGAACAAAGACTCTAGATCATATGTTTTTATATAAACACGTGGTAGGAACCATCAGCTGTATGGCTCCTTACCCAAAATGAGGTTATTTTCAGTTAGACTATCAGTAATTTTTTGTCGCTACCTTCTTTACTATGATTTAAGAGGATAAATATAAAAGATGCTATTTCTATCATGTCCACTCTCTCCCCGTTTTGATTCAACGCTACCGTCTGCCAGAATAATCTTCCCCTAATGCACCTCTAATCCTGTCACTCTGTGTTTAATATTCTTTTCTGGTTTTCTACTGCCTCCCGAACTCTATAGCTAAGCATCTGAGGTCTGTCACAATGTGGTGCCAACGTACTTTTCCTGTCCTCCCACTCAGTACACAACCCGTATTCCAGCCAGGCCGGATTATTTGCTGTCCCACGGACCTTCTCTTCTCCTTCCCAGTGCTGACTGAGCCTGTCTGCATGTTGACCTTTCCCCCTGGAATATCTTTCCCTCGCCTCCACCCCAAGAAATGCAATGACACTTCAAAGCGTGGCTCCGTTGCCCTCCGTCCTGTGAAGTCTTCCTGTGCTGTCCCAGCCCCAGCCACTTCTCTCTGCTCCCATTGTGCCTTCTCTTATGTTACTGGTGTACCCGACTCACGCCTCCTATTAGATTGGTGACTTTGTACTATGTTGTCTTCACACATGTGTCCCCTCCCCCTCCTGGTGGAGTGTCTTGCATGCCGTCAGCCTTTCCCGGACACTATGGAATGGCCAATGATGGCCTCGTTTGGGACAAATACGTTTTAACATCCTGTGGTTAATTTGATCCTGCACCCACTCCCGAATTCACTTCTTTCCTTCAGCACAATATAGAAAAGGTGTCACTTCCATGTGTCAACATTTTTGCCCAACCTGAACAGCCATTTGAAAACCCACATTACAGTATGATTTAGGGAAGGAAATGGCCCAGGGAGCCTGTCTGCAGCAGTATGCAATTTAAATTCTCCCTCCATGCTGCCAAAGGCTATTGGAATCGTGGGTTTTTAAGGAGCTTCTGATTGAATCCATGCTGTGAAATATGTCATTTTCGATGCCCAGAGAACAGGTAGAGTTTGAAGTAACATGTGGGACTGCCTTAGACCTGCTTTTTTATCATGTCTTAGGAGGTTAGGAAGCAAAGGCAATATTGTTACTCATACATCAAAAGATGGTGAGGAGGAGGACTTGAAACAGTCCCGTGTTCAATTCCCTCCTTCCCCCATCTGTCTTTAAAACCAAAGGAAAGCGCGGCCTGCGTGGGAATGGCATTGGTGGTATGATGGAGAAGGTCAAGCTCTCGGAGAAGGGCTGAAGCCAGTTCATCTCTTGTAATGAGATCTGACAGTGAGGTCGGCAGCAAACAGCCCAGCTCTTCAGCATCCCTCTTCGGTGTTACTGTGCTGACACGGCCTTGCTTGCTGCTGTCCCTGGAGGGCGAGGTGGCCGAAAGCTAGTGTGTTTGCAGACGTCTGTCCGGTCCTTGATGTGGAAGCACCAGCGCGCCTGGCAGCCCCGGTGAAAGCCAGCAATTGATGGACCCACTTACCACCTGACTTCTTGATATATGTGTTCAGTTCTGGGTATATATTCAGCTCACACATGTACACACACACACACATATATATATCTCAGAGCTGAAAATAAGCTGCATTGTCATTGTAATTTAAAATAAAGCAAGTAAATGGTATGATGCCGAAGTGCTTAGGGCAAAGTCTGCTTGTGCCTGAAACTTACTTTGAAATATCTAAAGTAAATTTCATTAAATTTACATCAAAGATAAGAGTCACTGGTGGAGGGAGAGAGGGACAGATAGTTGGAAGCATGTGACAAAGCAGCTGTAGTAAAATGTTAATGGTAGAAGCTGTGTGGTGAGCACACGGCTGTTCAGGCCCAAACTCGTTCACGTTTCCGTGGTCTGAAGGTTCTCGTAATGAAGTGACGGAGAAGATGAACCAAGCATTAAGAGAACACGTGAAGGGACTGCAGAGCAGGGTTCCCGTACGTTCTGCTCTGCGCCTGCGTGCTGCTGGGTCTCCGCCTTGTCCTGCTCCCCAGGCCACTGTCGCGGTCCGCTTCTCCGGGCCCTCGCTCCCTGGGCCCTGCCGGGCGCTCGGAGTGCTGGGGGGCGTGGGGCGCAGAGCGGGGAGCCGGGCGGAGCGCTGCGGTGCTGCCCCCTGCTTGCTCCCTGCTCTGGGGCTGGCGTCTCTGAACCCCCAGCCCCCGGCCAGGCCCCGGCAGCCTCTGCTAACAGCAGGTTCTCCGCTGGCACGGGGGTCGTCTCGCTGTGCTGGCCTTAAAGCTGCTCACACCTCCGTAACTATTCTCTTCGTTGTAACAGTTCTAATGAGGGATTCTTCCTGCCCGACCCTCAGCGATGCCCTCGGTGCTCTGCAGGATGCGGCCTGGTTCCACTCGTTTCCTCCTTAGACAGGGCCATAAGGTGTTGATTTGTGCTTAGCTTGCAGTCAGAGCTCTCTGGGGGTCAGGCCTGATTTAGAAGGGTGCCTGCTGGTAGTTCATGGGGCAACTACAGGAGCAATGGAAACCGTGCTCTTTTCAGAATGAGCTTGTCCTCCGGCCCCCAAGCCGCCGGCTCCTCGGACAGACGCACGTTGAAACTGACACGCCGACCCATGGCCGGTTGTCGTGATGTACGAGGCTGAGGCCTTAGTAGTAATTCCAGGGACTTAGAAGGATCTGGAACACATGTGAAATGAAGAGAAGAGAATTCGTTATTTTTTGAGAAAGTCACCATGACCCCCAGCTAACCTCTTATAGCTCCAGTGAACTGGACCCAAAGGGAAAGGCCACAACAAGCTGGGACTTCCTCCCACTCCTGTTAGGTTTGTCGCTGGCTTCCGCGCTCTTGACAGTTTTTAAGACTTCGTTCTGATTTCTTGTAAATAAATACCTTGTGCCTGATATTTTACTCATTAGTAGAATTGAAGAGGCTTCTTGTTCAAACTTAAAAGAATTAATTAGATTACACCCATTGTCTTTGGATTTCCTAATAATAGAAGGCAGGACGAAGATTTGACTGAAATGGTTTATTTGAAAGGTAAAACAAAACCAAACCAGAGCAACAAAACAGGAGTGTGGGGGCGCGAGGCAGGACGCCCGCTGAGAAGGCAGCCGGTGGAGGTTTTCTCACCCGGAGTTACACCGTGGGTGCTCAGGGCTCAGACGCACGGGGGCGTCCCTGGGACGTGGTGCCCAGTGGTGCCTCGGTCCCCGTTCGTTGGCTCCGGGAGGCGTGTCGTGCACCAAAAACAAGAACAAACACATTTTTCCTGTAAGGAATAATGTAAATAAATTTAATGCGTTCCCAAACCAAAAATGCTCCAAATGACCACAGAAGCTAAGAGGAGACCACAGGCACATTTCTGTCTAATGACCTGCGCTGCAAGGGCACTGCTCCTTAGGGTGGACACGCGACCAGTCAGAAAGAATGGACCCGGGATGCGACCTGAGTCGTGGAGGTGAGTCTCCTCCGTGCCCTGAGTGGGAGCGGTGAAGAATGCATGCACTTTTGCTAGTCATTTATTTGTGATTATGTATTCATTTATTCATTCAGCAGTTGTTTATTTAGCAACTACCACATACCCGGTGTTGTGCTAACTGCTGGGAATAAAGTGAATAAGAAATACAATAATAATTTCTCTAAAACTCATTAACGCTTTGCAAAATTCCGAAGATATAATGATTCCTGTTGGAAATAGAAATTTCTTATTTTTTAATTTAACTATATTAGATTTAAATCATCTGATTACAGATTACAGAACTAATTAGAAAGCTGAAAGCTACATTATGAACTGCTTTTTCAGTGTAACTTCTGAACAGAGAGCTTTATTAATGTATTTTTGTATAAATGAAAATTCGGTGCACAGGTTAGATGGTCTCAGAAATTCAAAGTAGCTGTTAAAGATAAAAAGGCTTAAATACACGGTAAGACCATTTTATTGTATTACCCAATTTTCTTGACATCTTCTAGCACTTTTAATACTATTAGTAAAATAGCTCTAACTTCTGGGGCTCTGAAAGAAAGATGGTCATTTTTAAAACTGCAAAAAGGGAAAAACATATTACAGGGAAAGAAAGGACCTCCACTTTGATTTTTATCTATTTTGCATATAATTCTTCTCATCTTCTGGTTAAATAGAAAAGCCTCGTTTTACAATTGTACTTTTACTAGAAAAATTAAGTAATTTTATAGAATTTTAGAATATCAAAGAGTCTGATTGAGTAATATGCATTGAAGGTTGGAGAGTGAGGTTTTTGAGCTCCTGAGACTTTGATCCACAAGTTGAGAAAATATAGGGCACCTGTCAATTCTCGGTATTTTTTTCAGTTACATAATGAAACTTAGAACAACCTAAATGCAAATTTTTCTTGTGATAAAACCCTCTCAGATCCTAAGAAAGGCGACAAGTCTTCTTCGCCTTATTTTCCTCACAAGTTAGGTAATACAGTTGTCCAGACACTATTAACTTACGCACGTTGTTGAGCAACCCCTCTCTGGCTGTGTAGACAGGTGGGTGTTATTGCTTCAATACGGGGGCAGTTTTGAGGGGTGGCAAGAGCACCAGATGGGAAGGCAGGGCCCCGAGTACCCACCACCCCGCCGTGTTGTCCATGCATTGTCTCGTGTAACAACAGGGAGGCCTTTCGTGGTGCGTCCCAGCCTCCGCCCTCGGCGGGGAGAGGGGAGAGGACGCCTCCTTTTGTTGTGGAATAGAACCTCTTCATCGCGCTTCCTTTCTGGGACCTACTTCTGCTGCCGATGGCCTTCCACGGTGCCAGCTTCCTTCCCGGTTCCACGCTCGGATTCCTGGCGTCATCTTTAGTTTGTCTTTTCTGCTCCTGTGCTTGACGGTCCTTCCTCCTTGGCATTTACTCTCCGCTTTCCTCCCTCACATATCACTCCCGGGGTCTTGTCCCTCACTCCTGTTACGTGAGGCCCGCGGTGCACTCCTAAGTCTTCCTGCCTCCTCCCCATCTGTATGAGGCAGGGCTTAACCCAGGTTATTCTGGGCTAACAAACCAGAAAACCTCAGTGGCTGAACGTAAAGTGTACTTGTAGCTTATGCGACATGCTCAGCGTAGGTTGTAGGAGGCAGTGACCCAAGCCCTGCCATCGAGAGTTGTGTCAGCTCTGCCCCAGGGAGCAGGGGGAACTGGAGGACCTCACACTGACCATTGCACGTCCTGGACCAGGAGTGACACGCTCATTTCCACTCGCAGTCATGTGCCCGAACTAGGCACGTGGCAAACGTGTGCAACTTTCTCATGTGCTTGGAATAAGTGGAGGGCTGGGTATTAGAGAGTATCAGAGAGCTTTACTATTCCATCCTCCTAGGAAGGCGAGGATCCCCCAGTAAAGCCCATGGTTCTACAAGAAAATCAGAATTCTGCATTGAAGACCAGAGTCCCCCAAGAAAGGCCATTGGCATGCTCCTTAAAGCACTCCTTTCCTTCAAACCTTTCAGAGGTCCCCACTCTCTGTCAGATGGCCTAGATTTCAGGGATCTCTAACAGTGGTTGCATAGCCAATACTTAAGCACTCACTATGTCAGGTGCCATGCTAGGCCCTTTGTATCCATGATCATACCTATTTCTTAAAATAGTTATTTATGGTAGGCATTATTTATCCTCATTTGACAGTTGAAGAAACTGAAGATTAAAGAATGTCCTAGTTTGGGTTTCTCCAAAATCAGACCATGTAGCAAGGACTTGGATGCCAGGAAACTCAGTGAGGGAAGAGGGGTTGTGACAACAGCAAGAGAGGAGTGTCACTAAGACGATCACACGTGGGTCACCGCTGGGGGCGGCTAGGGCTCAGTCTGGCTGCAGAACAGAGCTCTACACTTCAAGCCGAGGAACTGGGATAGTGTTCTACTAACTTCTGTGTGTCCTTGGTTGAGGGTCCCTCTTGAGATGTGAACTCCCCAGTATTTTTGCCCTGCCCTGCCCGCAAGCCAGGCACACACTGTCAGCCATAGCATGCCCTTCAGCAGAGGTGACCAAGCTGTCCGTTTTCTGGAGCAGTGCTGATAGCCCAAGGGGACATGAGCATTGGCAGTGTGCGCTACAGAGAGGTGACGTTACTTGTCCAACAGCAGTAAATCCTGGTTCCCAGACCCACTGTGTCCACACTGACCTCGTACTACTTACTAACACTGAGGGTCGGTCTCAAAGCCCGAGTGGGTCACTGACCCCTCTCCAAACCATCTTGTCCTTTTTCTTCTCTGTCCCTTTGTTCATGGCATTTCTTCTGCTGGGAGTTCTCTTTGCTTTGTGCCTCCTGTTTAAATTATATTCATGTTCTCTGCTCAGCTACTCCATGAAGCCCTCTTTGATCATCAGAAATGTTTCCTCTTGCCTCCGAACCCTGCAGCAGCCAGTTACGCTGCTGGAGCACTTACCCTGTACTGTCTTGCGTGGCAGGGATGCATGTACAGACCTCTCTCTGGATTAGACTGTTGGCCCTTGAGGGCATGGATCATGTTGTTTTTCAGTTGCTTCAAATGTTGGTGGAATGAGGCAGATAAGTTCGGCTGACCAGATGTACTGTTTCAAAGGGACAGAAGACAACGGTACTGTCGCGTTTCAAATGGTTCGTACGGTCAGCCTCGTCTCACGGGGCCACATTCAAGGTGTCAGGTGGCCACATGTACCATTTGAAGCAGGACAGTACCATCGTTTTCTGACCCATTTAAAATAGTACATCCGATCAGCCTAAGATAAATATAACTGTGTGCCTATTTATTTCACTTTCAGTCCATGTTGGCTGACCTTGCCAAAGGTAGCATTGGAGTCTGGGTTTGGGGAGGAGGTGGATTTCCATTTTTATGCTTATGGTGCCACCACCAGCTTCTCTACTCGCTCCCCTTCGGGCATCTGTGTTGCCACGTGCAGTTTGCACACTTGAGTAGGACAGAGGAGCTGGCTAGGGAGGGCAGGGAGGTTCCCCACCACATGTCTTTGGGAGATGTGTACCTGTCCTTATGCCCATTAGAAATGGAAGTAGAATTAAGAGGGTTGGCCCAATTCAGATGACATGACCAGGAGACCGCAATTAACTTTATGCTGACACTCCCAAGCATATGGCAAGGGCTGCTAGTGATTAGGAGGTGACAACAACCTTTGGCTTTGAAGTAGTGCTGTTCGCTGCTCTTCAGAGTTGCAGTCTCAGTGGGGGAGGGGAAGTGGTGTGGACTGAAGAGGGGAGCTGCCGGCTCCCCCTCGCTTTCGGAGACCTGTTCTCTGAAGAACGGCTTTGGGTGCACACTGGGCTCCACAGCAAGAAATAAAGAACAGCCCGCCTCATCCGCGGTATTGCTTTCCTCACCCTGGGAGGTTGGCTATCATGCTAATGCCAACCCCTCCTTGGTTTTGCCATTCCATTTTGAAATGCTAAGCCAAAAGAGGGGGGGCTTCTGGCCACAGATAGTGATTCATTCTAAACAAAGACACATCTACCCTCACCCCCATAAGTGCAGAAACAGATGATATTCTTAGTCAATTTTTTTTTGAAGAAACTATATCAAATTACTTGCCTTAACAATTTCCTGCATAGGAAATTCTTAAGTTAATTACGTATTGGATCCCCCAAATAGTGCATTGTCTTTTCATTGTTTTAAATGAGTTGCTTTTTGATTTCATGGACTGCCCCTTTGTTCTGATATGACTGTAAGAGTTTATTTGAACAATGCTGTGTGGCACGTGTTTGTCTGCACTGCTTAAATAGAAAGTCTACAAGGGAAACATTGGGAAAAAAAACAACCATCAGTGCAGTTGTCAGTCTCTTGCACGCACAGGCATCCTAGCAGTTTGCTTTTATCTTCCAGGCTCTGAAATCCACTCCGTTTGTAAATCCCTCAGGTGCCTGCGTTTGCTGTTTTGCACTAACTGAGTACCCAGTTTTGCACTAACTGAGTACTAAATGAGTTCATGATTATTCCTGTATAAAAATCACACAAAGGTCCCAGATGTGCTAAGGGATGTACATATGTACACGTGGAGGCAATTTAAGTACACTCTGCAAAGGTCCATGCTCATCTTAGGAGGTCTCCGTACGAGGGCTGTCCGGAAAGTATGCAGCATGAAACCCAGAGGCCTTTACGGCGGGTTTTCCGGACCGCCCTCGTGTGTGCGGGGGAGCAGGCTGGCCAGGGCTGGGTGCACGCACTACCATTAACCAACGAGAACTTTCTGGAGGAGTCAAATTCTCTGCCAGTGTTAAGAGGAAAGGACAGAACGTATAAACATTTATTGTCCATGTGCTTGGCGAAATAGTTAATATTTCTATGGAGAAGCATTACCAGTTGTTTTTGTTTGTTTGTTTGTTTTTTGTTTTTGTTTTTGTTTTTTTTTAAATTCATTTTTATTGTTAGACTTATTGGGGTGACATCTGTTAGCAAGGATTACATAAGAAACTAGAAGGGAGCGCTTGCTCTTGTCTGTCCCCCTCGCTGGGGGACCCGCGGCAGAGCAGCGCCCTGGGAACGCTCTGGGTTTGGTTGCGACTCTTGCTTTTGCCTCTGAGCCTCCGACTCCGTGTGTTTCTCATTTACACTCAGAAGAGTTTGAGCTGCTTTTGACTGAGAACTTCTAGTCTAATAAAAAGGCTTTTTATTGCCAACCGCTCACTTACTGTAATGTTCGAACTATGAAGCCCCTTGGCTTGCTCACCTGGGCTGCGCGGCCGGCGGCCTCGGCCACGGCGCGGGGAGAACCTGAGCTTTGACTCTGAAGACCTTGGGTCCAGCTGTGCGCCCCTCAGCGAGGCCGCCCACCCCTCTGCACCTCCATCTCTGCTTTCCAAGTAAGTTACGTAAGGGCACCGGTCCTTACGGGCTACAGGGCTACAGTAAGGACTCCACGTAGTCATTTATATCCACTTGAGACGTTTCCCCTGGCATGATCAGTGCTGTAATTACACTGGCACCGTACGCAGACTGGCTGCCAAGAACTTCTCCTTTTAAGTCTTCAATTCCTGAAATACTTTAATTGTAAACAGTTACCCACACAGAAAACGTATTTCCCCTCAGCAGTTGCTCTTTATTCTTCTCCAGGAGGGTGTTCCCATGTCGTTCCTCAAGATATAAGCAGTGGAATTGTAGATTTTATGGAGTTATTTCCTAAGATCAGTGCATTATATCAAAGTTACACAAGGAGTCAACATTATTGTTGAAAGTCTTTATTATTATTATTCATAAAGAAGAGTGGATATGCTTTGATGTCTATACATGCGACTCTTATTTAGGAAGCAATTTGTAGGAAAAGTATTTCTCTTTAAACACTGAAAACACATGCTGAGGGGTTGATAGTCACCCCAGGAGGTGAATGTAGGAAATGAGACCTGCTAGGAACAAGGAGAGTCAATGATCGCATTTCAAGCTCACTCCTGGTGCTTACTCATTAGGCACCCTTTATGCCTACGTTCTCTTCTTTTTGTTTTTCTTGTAACTCTATTTGTGGGCAGTGATTGCACAGCAAACCGGTGGCTTGTAAGAGCTATCATTTATTCTCACTCTTGTTTCTGCAGGTTGGCTGGGGTCAGAGGATGCCGGGTGGACTCAGGTGGGCAGTGCTGTTTCAAGGAGCAGATTCTACTGGGCTTGACTCCTTGTGACAGGTTCGGCTCAGTTCTGCTCCATATATGTGTATATGGGACCTCAGCTCCAGGGGCTGTCATGGCAAAACAGTGCATAAGATTATGGTGATGCCTATCAGGCAAGTGGTAAAACTACCTTCTGTATTTCTAGTAGGAAAAAAGTGCTCACGTGGAGCAGAATGTATTCCATCGCTAAGCAAACCACCTTTTCCAATTGATGGTCTTTCAATTGAAAGAGCGTAGCTCTATGCCACCTACACTCTGAATGCAGGTATCACAGTGCAGGTAGTACAAGTCAAAATCCAGAAATGTAGAAGAATGCTTGTTATATATGTAGGGTTACTGCTATTTAAACTGCAAAATGCAATCAGAAGCCAGATCCAGAATAATGGTTAAGACACTCTGGGGGGTTTAACAAGTCCACTTTTGGTTATACCCAACACTCCTGGCCATGCAGTGCTTTAAAAATGATGTGTGGGCAAAAAAATGGTGTCCATGAGGATTGATGGGGTCAGGATGGAAAGGTGAGCTCTAGCTCGTCCCTTCATGGGAGAAGCCCAGGCAGAAAGGTAGAAAGAAAATCTTTTGTCTCTTATTGCTTTGACTCTTCTAAACCGAGTTAAAGAATTGTTCTACAGAAGGCAAGAGTTAATTTTTGACGACAATGTTAACAGAATTGACTTACTGAATATGTGCCCTAGTAAACGGAATAGTGTGGATTCCAGCACAGGTCAGCTGAACGCTGAATTCATCTCTTTCATGGCTCAGAGCCTCTCAGCCTATTTTGCTGCCTCTTACTTAAAGCAAATGGCCTCTTCTTTACAGAAGAATTACAGTTAATAAATGTGAAAGGAATAAGGAATATAGAAAATCCCTATTAGTCAAATGCTGCAATAATAACTAATAGAGGCAGATTCATCAATAGATACTAAAATTAGTGGGTGGAAGTTTGAAAAGAAGATAATTCATAGTAACAAAGTATCTTCCCAGTCAACATTATTTATTAATTTCAAACAGAAAAAGTTTAACTTCATAGTGGAAAAAGTTGGCAGACACCACCTCATCCAAATGACCGGTGCTGCCGTCACCAGTAATAAGACCTACTGATACTCTGTGCCCCTTGAGTGATACGGAGCAGGGCATCCCTTCTGTGGTATTCTTGTCCAAAATGTGTAACCTCAGCCCAATTGTACAAAAGCATCCCGAAGCCAAACTGAGAGATATTCTACCAAATAACTTAGCAGTACTGTTCAGAAGCACTGAAGTCATGAAAGATGGGGAAGATTTCGGAATTACTGTAGGTTGGAGGAGACTGAGGAGACAGGACAACTTAAGGATGTTCATGGAAAAACTGGAAAAATTGGAATGAAGACTACAGCTTAGTTAATAGTGTTGAACAAAATTAATTTCTAGGGTGTTATCATTGTGCTAAGGTTAGTAAGACGTTACTATTAGGGGAAGCTTGTTGCAGGGTATACAGGAACCCTCTGTACTATTTTGGCACTGTTTCTATAAGCCTGAAATTATTTGAAAATAAAAAAATTTAGAAAAATGAAGGTATTGTTTAGGTTAAATTAATAGAGACTGGAGATGTTATTAATCATTTGAGAGTCATCCTTTTATTAGACTAAACAAAGACCACTATTATCTATCGTTTACTTACTGAGTAACAAATTCTTCAAATTTTAAAAATAACTAATTTTTAGGCTATACAATTTAATTACACTGTTTTTGTTCACCATCAAACTGTGAGTTGGATATTTTATTTCTTTTGATTCTGCCCTCTGGATTTTGGACTTTTTCTAAAGACTAAGCTGCTTGAACAATAAGTCACATCAGAAATGGAAGGAAGCCCCTTAACAACGCTTTTGTCCTAACCCAGATTGGCTTGACTTCCTGAGCCTGTCCTGATAATGTCATAATTACCTGGTTTCTAACGTCACGCTCCTCAGGCACCAACAACAACAAGCCAGGGAGAGCCATTAGTAGCAAATGTGATTTGCACCACAAGGCTCAGCTTGTTGTTGCTGGGCTCACCATCCAGATAACAGCACCAGGAAGTGTGTCCGTTGTTTCTGCGCTCGGAAGACCTCCCACCAAAGACTCAGAGCTATTTCGGGGTGCCCCCAGCCCCTGGGTCTGTGATAGAGAGAAGTGGCCAAGGAGCAGATGGATGGCAGCTGGATCTGCTCCCCACCAGTATCCAAGGCATTTCGGTGCACTCGGCCCAAATCCACATCGAGTGTAGACAGCACTGCGGGGAGAGTGGTTCCCAGGAAGCAGAAGGCCCCCAGGGCTTCCAAAGACTCAGCAGAAAACGTGCCCAAGCCCTCCGAGACAGGCAACAGAGGAGCTGCCGTCGGTTTGGACAGGGAGGGCGGTGGCTTTCCAACATGGCGTGTCTGAGGACCTTTCCCGATGGTGCACCTCATCGCTGTGATGTTCTCTTCTTTTCTGTCTGTGTAGCAATCGGCAGGGTTCAAAGGCTTCCATTTTAATTCACCCTGACTCCAGCCGTATCTGAGCAATGTCTGAGTCATCTTTAGAGATAATTTCCCAACCACTGTCTTCCAGAGCTCTTCCATCAGGAGAGATGTAATTGTACCTCCCAGCTCCTGTACCCTGGTGGCATGACCCCCGACAAGCAGCTCGCTTGCTCCGTCCTAATGAGCCCATGCCTGTCTTCACAAGCCCCTGCCTTTGGACCATCTCTGGGGCTATAAATCACCCATGGAAGCTCATGCGCTGGGGTTCTAAGATGTCACAAATAACATATATTGAGTATACTATTATACTATTTGAGAGCCTGTCATATGACAGTTAAGATTTCCATTAAATTATGCAAATAAGTAATATAAAGATATTTTACCCAATAGCTAAAATTATTGAATGCTTATTATATGTGAAGCATTGCTTACCTTATATTAGCTAACTTAATCCTTATACAATGATGGCGACAGGCACGACCGTTCGCCCCATTTGACAGGTGAGAAAACCGAGGCACCGAAAGGTGAAGAAAACTCCCCTTAGTCATCGCAGCTAGCGGGTGGCAGCAGCAGGTTGTGACCCCAAGTGATACGGCCCAGGGATGGTGCCGTTGGTCACTACGGTGCGCTGTCCCTGGGCTCCGCCCCGTAATCTGCCACACGGAGCAAAGGACGCGTGCAGGTCGGACTGTGCCTCCTCAGGTGCCCGTCGCTGTGAAAACAATCACATTTCCCTATTGTGTTCTCCTTGCTAATGAAGCACCAGGTGCTGTACAGCTTACATAACGGAGTTAAGCCAAGCGGGCCGGAGCGCAACCAGGGGGACCCCCCAAAACCCGGAATTTTATTGGTAAAAACCTGCGTGTTTATTCTTACACGTTTAAACTTCGTCACTGCAGGTTCTCTCCGTTGGCTACGCCACAGCTATCGGGACGCTTTTCCACTGCTCGTTACGGTTTTTGAGCTCATCGACTTCGGTGCCCTTTATTACTCGCGCCGCTTTTTGTTTCATCTCTTCCACATTGGTAAAATGCTCCCCTTTGAGGACTTTTTTCATCCAGGAAAACAAACAAACAAACAGTCACTTAGGGCCAGATAGGGTGAATCGGCAGGGTGCTGAGAAACTGCCGGCCGCTCAGTGTGGTGCGGGCAGGAGCGTCGTCATGCCACACGTTGTTTGTGTAAGTCGCCCGGCACGGAATGGGCAAAAGCATTGGAAGAGTCTCCAGAAACACTCACCGAAGCCCAGGGCGGCCTCTCGCACGTCCAGCCGGCGCCCCGTGCCGACGGCTCCTAGAACACTCGCCTGGCAGGGGCAGCCTGTGCTGCCAGGGACCCGCTCTCCCATCATTCTGGATTGTTTTGGGGTCCCCCTCTTAGACTTCAGGACCCTGTGGTGACCTCTGGTGGCCAGGCTCCTGGCAGGGTGTTGTCAGGATTCGCTCAGATAGGTGCTTACTGGGCATCTGCGCTGCGCGGGGCAGTGTGTGGGGCGCATGGACGCCTCCGTGAGCAGAAGCAGACACAGACCTCTCTGTCATGGAGCTTATGTTCAAGAGGGAAGAGGGGAACAAAACAGAATAGCCTGGAATGAATACACAGATGTGTATTAGTGGTGCTGTGGCAGAACTAGAGACGCTGTAGAGTCAGGAGGGTGAGAGGTGACAGGCAGGGACAGATAGGGGCTGCAGTCCTAAGTAAGGCAGTCAGGTTGCTCTCATGGAGAAGGTTAGAGTTAAAGAAGGTGAGGGAGTTCGCAGGACAAAGAGGAGTCAGTAAAAACGTCCTCAGGTGGGAGTGTGCCTGACATGTTCCAGGAGCGTCACAGAGGCCAGGGCAGCGGGGGCTGCGTGGTGGGAGGTGAGGCCCAGCTGCAGGAGGGGGTCCGGTTTTGCAAGGTCACGAGGGTCAGATTTATGCCGAGGAAGTGAGGAGCCCCTGCAGGAATTTGAGCAGAGGAATAACCTTGTTGAAAAATTTTTTTAAAGTAACACTCTGGCTGCTGTGTTGAGACTAGACTTTAGAAGGTTAAAAATAGAAACAGGAAACCTGTTAGGAGGTAATTGCAGTAATCCAGGAGAGAGAGAAGGTGGTGACTCAGAGTCCAGGGGACAGCAGCAGAGGGGGCCAGAAGTGCTTGAGCTGGGGCTGCAGTTCAAAGATGAACCCACCAGGATTTCCTGATGCAGTGGTGGATGTGGGGTGTGAGTAAGGGAGGGGAGGCAACAATGACGCCAAGACTTTTAACCTGGACAGTGAAAGAAGAAGAGTTTTACGTCAATTCAGATGAAGGAGACTCTGGGTGAAGCAGGTTTGATGGTGGTTGGAAGATCAGGGGCTCTGTGGTGGATGTGATACATTCGACATGCCTGTTAGACATTCACGTGTCCGGAAAAAGGTTGACTGTGAGTGTGTAGTCCAGAGGAGAGACTGTGGGCGAAATGATGGCATTTAAAGCCAAACGTGGGTGGGATCCGCTAGGAAAGGAGTCTGAGTACTAAAACATTAAGAAGTCAGAGACAAGGAGGAACCAATGGAAGATTCTGAGAGGGAGTAGGACAAAACCTGGAAGAAATCAGGAGAGTGTGGTGCCCTGGAAGCAAAGTGGAGACAGTGTGTCAGGAGCACGAAGGATCAACTGACCAACGCTATTGACAGATCGGTCAGGTGGGGCCAGAGAACTGGCCATTGGATTTAGCGGAGGGCATTGGTGGCTTTGAAGAAAGGCATTTCGGTGGTATGGTGAGGGTAAAGCCCTTCCTGTGGTGGGGTAAGGGAAAGTGGGAGGGGAGGAGACAGCTGCAAGGGGGAGAAGAGAAATGCACCGTAGTTACCAGGAGAAGTAGAGTCAGGAGAATTTTTTCTGAGATGGGAGAAGTAACAGGAGGTTTAAATGATTTATAACTCAGGTCCTTAAAATAGTGTTATGACATCTTTCTGTGCTACAGTTCACATAGAAAACCCAATAAAATATTACTGCTGGTATCATGTGAGTGGACCAGGTACAGATGAGGTAGAAAGGAAGAGATATTTGAGGGTCGACGCATGTTAAATTCTATGAATCTGGGGTTCTGAGAACTAGTTATCAGCCCTGTCCAAATCAACCCTGTGTCTTAGGCCGGGCAAGTTGTACAGTGTTTGGTATACAGTTGGCATCAACCCGGCCCTCTCCTGACAGCCCCAAAGGCCCAGCTTAATCCTGTGATAACAAGAAATCCGTCTCAACTAGATGGATAGTCCTCGTTGTATAGATGGGAGACCTAAAGCCAGGATTCTTCTGACATCGTAGTGGGGGACCTGGCATAGACTTGGGAGTCGGGCAAGTTGACATTCAGATTTCAACTTGTCTGCTCTCCTCTGTGTTGGGCAAGGCTGTATTTTTTTATTTGCATCATGGAAACAATTATAATGACTACCTCATAAGGTTGAAATAAAAATTCAATGGAAGAATAAAAATAAACATAAATGTTGACACAAAAGAAGGAAGCAGTAAATTAGTTCCCTGCTCCCTTCTAAAATATAACTTTATTTTCATTTGTACGTTTTCTTTCTCCCAACAATTAATAGGCACATATTCAAACTCTTCAAATTTCAGACCCTATTTCTTTTATTGATTTGTTTCTAAAGTGTCTGAGAATAGAAAAAAAGCACCTGAAAAACAAGGGTTTCTCCTCATGTTCAAATAACTATAAAATGGACAATATAGATTTTTCTAACATTCCCCTCGCACCTGGTTAAGAGACAAAGCCTTGGTTATTTCAGCTCTGGGTGATTTTCTGAACAAGCTGCTCAGGCTTAAAGTGAGGATTTCATTAGTAATCTCTGCTCTTGCTACTCCCTGGCTGTCCTCGTGCCCTAATAGCCCAGATTCAACAGTGAGCTCATTCTAGACTCCTGGGATCCCAGAGCTTAGCAGGTATCTTCCAACTCAGTGTTCATAGCTGCTCATGAAGATGGATCAAGGGTGGTTGTCATTCCCATTTCACAGAGGAGGTAAGGAAAGCACTTGCAGCTTGTGGAATTACAGAAAATATACCCCTTCTCCCCAGGATTTACCCAAAGACTTCTGGGAAATCTTTAGAGCACTTCTTAATGAGAAAAAAAACCACACAAAAAGCAAACAAAGCCAAGCCATTTCCTAAGTGTAACTGCTCTTCCCAAGCTGACTGTGTGACATTCTCATTAGTCCCCAATCAGTGAGGAATGAACGGAGGAGGCAGCTGAGCCATTGCCTAAGGAGTGCTGAAGTAGCACAAGGAAGTAGAAATGTCCTGGAAATAGAAGGTGAAGATCATTGTGGTTACCAGGATGCCTCTCACACGGAGCACTTTATGATTAGAAGATACATTTTGATAGATACGTTGGGATGGGGTGGATGGGATAAAACCCTTAAGGGAATTATTGCTCGCTAAGGAGTTCCTGAAATGCCCTGTAGGGAAGACGATCCAGTTATCCACAGGGCTTCCAAGTGTGGCGAGCTATGCAAGTCCGGGGCTGGAGCGGAATGGCTGGGCAGTGCAGCAGAAAGCTGAAGCCTGTGGGTCACTCACCTTCCTCATGGTCATCCAGGCAGTGAGCATCCTTCTAAATAAATAAGTATTGATCATGAATGTAAAACATAGAGATTTGAGTTTCTGCTCAAATGTTGGGAGGCAATGGGTGGAACTTAAACACACACAGCTTCTTTTACTCCCACTCAAAAGTCCCTCTAAAATGACTGAAAAGGGTTGTTGTTTTTTTTGTTTTGTTTTGTTTTACAAAAGGATCAGCTGATGGGAATAAAGACAATATCCACAAAGTTTTTGAAGTTTGAAAGTAGATGGAAGAGTGATAAGTGATTCAATAGATTTATGAAAGCAGAATCCCAAGCTGGCACTAAGGAAAGTTGAGAGCCTATTAGACTTACACTTGGATATTTTATAAATTTTCAGAGCTAGGTAGCACTAGATTTTTCTGAAAGTAGGAGGTAAAGGGGAAGGTGAAATGAAAAAGACTGGTTGAAAGTATGATTGAGAAGTAGAGTCTCAGAACTCCTTTTAACCTCGGCATAGCTGGGCAGTTCCTCCCCTTCCTTTCCCAAAAGCCCAGTAAAGCACAAATTGTGTGAACTGGAGGCGCCCATTACACGTAGAAGGTGATAGGCACCCTGCTGTAAAGTAGACATGCACAGGAAGCCGAGCCCTCCAGTCTTCTTTTTGATTCATCTCCAATATTTTTGGCATACAGACTTCCTTCTTCAGGTAGGATATTGGAGGATTCCTTTTTGAGATTTGACCAGCCAAAAAAGAAAGACTTAATGATATTGATATTGAAAACTAAAACAGCTACAGTAAAGTTCACAGTCGAGAAGTCCAACTAACACGTCCCAAGTTCACAATGAGCTTTTTCATTCCTGACCATTTAAATATGAGCAGATAATCAAGCCTTCCTTGGCATCTAAAGGATGCCTCTGTCATGAAAGATAGAAATAAAAATGATAAAACAGAAACAAGCAACTTGAAAGAAACAGGGACAATGAGAAGAAAAAAATAAATGTAAAAGGAACACATCAAAAAATTATTCACTCAAATCCCTAGCGAGATAAGGTAATGCAGCCATGATACATGAACAGGATATGAAAGGAAATTACCAGAGGGAAAGGAACGAGCTCTGGGATTTTAATAATATGTTCTCAGAAATTAACTACTCTCTACAAGGATTAAAAAGAAAATTGGAGAAATCATTTGAAAGGTAGAGCAAAGAGATGGCAAAGAGGAATGAAAAGGTAAGAAAATGAATGCCCAGTACAATAAATCCAATGTCCACATAACACAAAGGAAGGACAGGAATACAAACAAACAATAA
Organism: Lyroderma lyra; assembly: GCA_004026885.1. NCBI lineage: Eukaryota > Metazoa > Chordata > Mammalia > Chiroptera > Megadermatidae > Lyroderma > Lyroderma lyra. Next base: position 57,262 of record PVJL010000072.1, on the reverse strand, counting down.
CAGAAACAACAGAGGCAGCACTTAATCACCAAGACTGGGTGGGCACGGTTATCATGGTTGTCAGCAGGATTGAGCAGTAATCAGAATAGTCTGATTGGCAGAGATTTGGGGTGTTGGCCAGTTCATTATGGCATCCCTAGAACTGAAATCAATGGGCAGCCGACTAAATTATTACTTGGTTTGTGAAAGTCTAGGCCTAGTGAATGGAACTCTTATTAAATCACCACAATTTTTAAAAAAGGCAGTGTCACTTTAAAGGGGCACCAAATTATTAGTCAATCCACAAATCTGAAGTTCAACATTTAGTCTCTTAGTAACATCTGTTTTAAGACAATGGATCCAGCAGAACACACATTTTAGGCCTGATGGCTGCTTGGTTTTGGCTGAAGTCCCGGTTGTTGGTGGCCTGGCTAACAGGGAAGCCATAGCCCCTCCCCAGCGTTGGTTGTTAAAGTTCAGTGTCTAATGTTGAAGCCCATTTCACTGAATTGCTGGTGCTGCTATTGCTACTATTCTGTAATTTATATTCTTTTGCTTGTGTGTGACTAGTTTTATTTACTCTGTTTACATCTGCATTGAAGTTACACTGCTGAGTGTATGATACTTCTCAGACTAGTGAGAAAAACCAGGGAGAGGTGGTCTGTTATGTGGCGATCCCCAGTGAGCCACGCCTCTCTGCGGGTATTCGTGCACGTTCACAGCCCCCTTTCCTGGAATCTGGGCTAGCCCTGTGATGTGCTTTAACCAACAGAAGGCAGAAGAAGCCATGCAGAGCCCATTTCAGGCCTCAGCCTTAGGAAGCCACGAAAGCTCCTGCTTTTTTGAACTTTGGGGAAAGCCAGCTAATATTGCGGGGAAGCTCAATGTAACTACTGCACGAAGAGGCCCTATGTAGGAGGATTGATAAGCCTAGCTGACACCAAGAGCCAAGAACCAAGACCCTGGGTCGCACTGCCAGTCAGGCTCCCAGCCAACAGCGGCAGCACTGAGCCACTGTGGGAGCGAGCCACCTGGTGACACGGCGGGGCAGAGGCAAGCTGTGTTCACCAAGCCCAGTCCAGACTGAAGAATCACGAACAGACCAACAATAAACTTATTTTAAGCCATTAAGTTTAGGGCTGTTTGTTCTCAGTAACAGATGGCCATATTACTCTGTGTGTGTGTTGTTGTTGTTGTTATTGGTGTTGTTGTTGTTGTTGTTTTGCACCTGGAGCAGCTCCTGGGTCTGTGTTCGGCTCCATTTTCTCCTGCTCCTATGAAAAAAATCTTGGTTGTAGTTTTTGTTGCTCTTACCATGTAATTCTCTTGGCAAAGACCTTCCTCTTTGGGTAGCTGTCCACCTAAGGGAATGTTTCAAGCTGCTCAGACATGCAAGGGACCAGATGTCTAAGCATCTATGAATTCACTGGTCAGGGGTTTCCAGTACTTTTTCACCCCCAGAGTTATACTGCCCTCTGGCTTTGTTGCCCCAGTCTGATCAGAGGTCTGGGCGTGACCTCCCTTGACCCTGAGTCTGCTCACTTGACATGTTTCTGAGCTGCTCTGACTCTCAGTTCTCAATTTGCTCTCAGTTTCCGGGAGGAGATCGAGTTATCCCATCCCCATAGTTTTGTGTGGGAAGCAATAGTTTTCAAGAAAAAAATGTTAGAAAGATGTCCCCATAAGAATAAATAGACTTCTTCCTTTATTCCTTTTCAAGTAGTTCCTTTCAAAAACCTCTCCCCTCTCACAACTGCTGAATAAAAGACAAAAGGCTAGCCTGTGTTCTATAAAAGTGGCACAGCCAAAAAGCTCTTGTTAGCATTTGAAAATCACCCCTTTTATTCCATCCTCTTCAGGGATGCCCACCAACGCGACCCCTCTCAGCACCCTCACAACTCTCTTTTCTCTTGCTGAAGCTGGCTGTCTTCTGCTCATGAGACCCTCCGTGTGCTGAGGGCCACGTTGTACCAAGAGAAAGGAAGCTTGGTGACTTGGTGTGGAGGAAAGAGCACCAAGAATCCTAACTCTGGCATTTCTCTAGCTACGTGACCTTAAGCAAGTTCCATAAACTCTCTTGAGTTTCCCCATCCAAAAACTATGATATTTAATGCTTACTTTCTAGGGTTTCTCCAAGGTTTAAAAGTAAAGTATATTAAGAACCCAGAACATAGAGTGGAGGCTCAAAATTAGGTAGCAGTCATGAAGATGATGATGAAGATGGACTGTGGAGAAGGAAACAGGGGTCAGAGAGTTCTTAAGTGCTCCTGTCAGGCCTACCTCACCAAGGTAGACAGACAGAAGAGGATGGGGGAGAAGAAAGAATCTGGAATGAAGGACAAGCCTGTCACCTACAGGCTTGCTGTATTGGTTGACCAGGTTGGGTGATGCATTGTCCACTGTACAACAATATGTGGTGGCCCTGACCACCTAGGGATCCAACTGCAGTGGAGGCTACACAGGATTAGAGGGTGCTGGAACTGGGTCCTACCAGCTCCTGCGTGCCAGTTATTAAATTTCAGGAATTTTGTGAGCCAGCCGTTAAACACACCATTATAAAAGTTAACTTCAGTAAGTTTACAATCAAATACTCTATAAACTTATGACCGTCTAATTATTCCCTGTATTTTTCATTGTGTATGTTCATGAGATTGTTCACATCTAGTACTTATACCATGGAGACTGCACCATCCTGTCTCAGCTTGGTGTGCAATGACATTACATCAGAATTGGCCGTGGCGTGACTACTCACACCCAAGTAATTGGCAGGCACTACCAGTTAGGGCATTACAGCACCTTTGCCAGCACTCTGCTGAGTGCAGATAGGGTCGATCCAAGCAAAGAGTCGTAAAAGCACTTCATTCTTCTGCAGCCCAGTACGTGTTGATTATATTAAGCCAGTCACTCACACTAAAGAAAAGAAACAGAGGGGTGAAGAGTAGCCAGACTTTGCTCCGTCTCAGTAGCCTGAGGTGTGGGTCACTCTGCCCTCTCCTACGTCTCTGTATATTTTGAGCCCAGTGTACCCCTACCCTAACAAGCGCACAGCCACTGATGTAGGTATTTGGGAGCAGCTGAGGAACCAACCACTCGGGGAATGTGACCTGAAGCCTTGGGTCGCGCATGCTGAGTTGGTGCCGCCTTGCACAAGTGAAGGCCGCAGCGGCACTGGCATGGCTGATGGTCGAGGGAGGCTTATCTCTCAGCCTTGCCCCTAATCCTCCGATACAACAGGAAAACAGTACAGAACGTCCAGTTCCAGACGGTAAATTCAGTTCTTTGGAGGGCAGGAGAAGTCCAACCTGCCTTTCACCTTAATGAATGATAATAACCTGACACTACCCAATAACACCAAATGCCACCATATGATCTAAGGCCAGACTGTGGCATCCACCGTGACAGAGCTGTCTCAACCAAGCCATAATGGGGACTTCCAAGTCTCTAATGCTGTCGGGAGCCTCAAAGGGTACCAAATGCAGGAGAAAGACACTCAGCAAGGACACTGGGTGGTATTTCTCCCCTAGAACCAAAATTGATCCTTCTCTTTTAACTGTTTTCACAGATTTGAGTGATCTTTCCCGTGTGCTTTTCTAGCTCTCATGTCTCCACATTCCCAGTGACATCTTTCCTTTTCTCCATTTAGTCCAGTCTCTGTTTTGCTCTGAGGTTGCTCTCTTCGGATTAGCAGAATGGTTCAGAGCTAGGGACTCTGGGGTCAGACAGTGGGGTTCAAACCCTGCTGTCACTTACTGGCTGTACAACTTTGCACCACAGTTTCTGCATCTGTGAAATGGGGATGATGATAATACTTACGGCCTGCCTGGGATAATTGTGAGAATTAAATGAGTTACACGTATTAGATACTGAGTTAAATCCCTCAGACCCCGGGTGACACATAAAGGCTCAAAAAATGTGTCTGTTATAATGATTCTTTAATTATTTTCATATGAAGCTATTCCACCTCCACACCCCTGTACAATTTCAATCTTCCATCTTGCTTTCTTCATACTTTTACCACTTCCTCTAGGAATCTCTTTGTGTGAATGTCTTTAGCATAAATTTAAAACCATTGTCATCTACCCTTCTGGCCTGTAGACAATTTTCAAATGAAACACAAGGTTCCCAATGTAGTGACATTGGCTTTCCTTAAGATTTCAATCTTCTAGGCATTTTATCTGACATGCCCCTGTTATACCAATTTGGCCAATAAACTCCTTCGTACTAAGAACTGTTCACGTGTAAAAGCTGAGATTCTCAGGAGTCACTCTGTGTCAGAAAGCCTTGTGATGGCTTTTTGGAAAGCCCTGGGGAGATTCTTTCCAGAGGTGACCAGATGTGAGGATCAGCATCTCCCCCCTGCTTACTTTGCTACTTACTGCTCCTGCCACCACGCTGGCTGTGCCTGCCCCCCACCCCCACCTGCCTTTCTCCCACTTGGAACCATGGATTTGTCCCTAATGACATTCTGTGTGCAGCAGCCACCTGCCTTTTGTTTGTATTTGTTTCAGTGGAAGCAAGAATGAAAATAAAAGCATCTACAAAACATTGGAGTGTGTTTACACTCCCCTGCCTACAAAGAGCTTTATCAAATCGTGAACTCGGAGCAAAGTTAGCAAGCCTAGAAATGCAAATGCTGAGAAGGGATGCAAGAAAGTCATAGAAAACAGGAGAGGATGGCTGCTAAAGGCCTTGGGCACCGACACACTGAGCAGCTGAGAGTGTACTTTCCTAGCTAAGAAAAGGGGGCTGCTGAGGGAGAAAGGGACGAGTATGGGGGCTGTATGTACTAGTTATATAACAGGCTTTGTCCAGTGGTTAAGAGGTGGGGAAAGGGCTCCCGAGAGGGCATGCCTGAGTTCAGGTACAAGCTCCTTTCTTGCTAGTCCTGTAACCACAGTCACTTAACATTCTCAAAGCCTCAGTTTTCTCATCTATAAAATGGTATCCATAAGGGTTTTACAATGGTTAGATGCAATCATCACTGTATAGTTATAAGCACTGGCTTAGGAGCCTGTCAGTCTTGCTTCAGATGTTGGCTCTATCACATACTCATCAGCTGTGTGATTTGGGAAAAGTTGTTTGATCTCTCTGTGCGCCAGGCTTTTATCTGTAAAATAGGGATAATTATAAGACCTAATGGCAGGATAATATGGGGTGCCAAAAAAATGTATACATATTCTAAGAGATGTTATCTATGTATTAGTTTTTGAAGCTGAATTGGACTACAGTAGCAATGCGTAGTGTGATGTCACATGAATGCTAGGGTCACCATGTGACAGGCAGGACAGTCAGAGAAAATGGCGGAAGCACGGTTGTTGTTTGAGGCTCACAAGACCATTTTGAAGCAGTATTTGAAATTCGATGTTTTTTGAGTTTTCCCCACATTCTCCTGACTTAACACCCCTTTGCTTCTACTTATGGGGACCTTAAAGGGTATGATGTAGTGTAGAAAACTGGCTACATTGGCCATACTTCAGGAAGAAATTGAAACAGCATGCACAGCAATACAAGTGGACACTTGGACACACTGCTCAAGCAGTCATTTGCCATCATCAGAAGTGTCTGGATGCTGATGGCAACCACTCTGAGCACCTCTTGTAATTGCAGAAGTCAAATGTGACTTGTATTCATCTTTTGTTATCAGTATATACTGAGTATTGCCATTTCAATACAGTGTTTTCCTTGCTTAATATGTGTATACACTTTTTTGGCACCCTCTGGATATGGGACCAGTGGAGCCTATTTGGCATCTAATAGATGTGTTAGATCACTGGTGTCCAACTTTGGGATTCCCTGGGCCACTTTGGAAGAAGGATTGTGTTGGGCCGCACATGAAATACATTCACACCTAACAATAGGTGGTGAGCTAAAAACAATGTCACAAAAAATATCTCATAGCGTTTTAAGACTTTGTGATGGGCCGCATTCAAAGCCGTGTTGGAAAAAACAAAGAACTGCATGATTTCACTCATATGCGGAATATAAAACTGAAAGCAAAGAAAAAAAGAAATGAACAAACAAATAACCCATGGACACAATCGATAGTTTAATGTTTATTTGGGGACGAGTGGGTTAGGGAGGGGAGAAAGGGGAGGGGGTGGGAGAGGAGGGGGGAAGCTAAATATAAGGTGATGGAAAG